>LWCB01013641.1:0-11497 GCA_001630525.1 Coelastrella sp. M60 | reverse complement strand
TTACTGTACTCATAAATAGTTGCGGCTACAGCACGCAGTTCCTCAAGAGACTCACAAATAGCCACCAGATCATCAGCTTGCATTGCTGCTACAATATCAGAAATTGCACCACTACTACAGTCGACAAGTGGTTGAGATGGTTGACAAATCTCCTTTCCCAGTGGCACTTCGAAGCTTGTGACAAGTTTCTGTCACATAGACCGACAGACTCTGTCGTATACTGACATCATAAACTTCTCACTTGCCATCAAACTAGGAGTCACATGTGCTGTTTCAGGTGTTGCCGCTGCTCAAAACTTTTGCCAAGCAAATATAAAAGCAAAGCTGCACAAGCAAACCTGATAGATCTTCCCTGGGATCTGGCTCAGTATATCCTTGCTCTTTGGCTTGTGCTACAACTTGGCTGAACGGAATACCCGGTTTGAATGTGTTGAATATGAAGCTCAATGTTCCGCTGAGGATGCCTTCAATGCTGATGATCTTGTCCCCGGTTTCTATGAGATTCTTGAGGGTGGCGATAATCGGTAAACCAGCTCCTACAGTAGCCTGCACGATGTTATAAATTGACAATAACATATGTTACTTTGATGATAATAACATGAATGACAACATGACATGTTGCATACACCAGCAGATCCTGATCATGGCATTCTATCTACTGGAATCTTCCTTGACTTGATGTAGTTTACCTCTTCAGTGTGCCAGAGTACATGGCTGGCAAAAAAATGCTATTGCAGCATGCAGCTTCATTGGTAGATACAGCACCACCAACGTACCTCATACATAAAATGTTTTCCAGTATCTTTCTGCAGCTGCCGCAGTTGCTTGTACTGCTGCAGTGGCCCGGCTCCAAGCTTCTTGTTCGGTGTGATGATGTGCAATCCGTGTTGTGACATCCACTTGGCGTACTGCTGAGGTAATGTGTCTGAGGCAGTGCAGTCTAGGAGTACGCCGGCTGTGATTGATGGGTGACTTGCAACATGCTGAGCTAAGGCATCTGGGTTTGCAGCTACACCCTAGCAGCGAATGCAGGAAATCAGAGCAGAAAGTGTCTGGTGGACAATGTGCAGATACACATATTGCCTGCTATCACTTGTTGTCATGGTGATCGGCTATATATCTGCTGTACTTCTTCAGCTCTTTAATGCACAGGGGGTCAAACACCTCTTTCTGCTCAGTTGCAAAAGGCGGCGGTGTCTACTCGAGACGCAGCTGTAGCTGCTTCTTGGTGCAATCACTAGTGGAATGGCAATCATGTATCGCTTGTAAGTAATCAACACCAAAAAGTAGCAAGTTGCTGTGACCCATCGCATGGTCAATGCGTGATCCTGGATTACTGTTCAGCACTACCTTGGCAGCTACTGTACTGCAGCCTTTCAAACTGTCCACCTACCTCGGTTGCTAGCGCCTCCTGCCAAGCAGTGCCTTGTAGAGGAGTACGGCTGAGCAACATTTTACGTGAGTTGCTAACAGCTACGACTTGTACGTCGACCTTGAGATGCTCGAGCAGAAACGAGGCCTGCAGCAGAGACGGGTCAGCTGCTGATCAGTGTGCAGCAGGTGCCTAGGTGCAGATCATGCTAACCACAGATATATCATCTCATAACAGACAAAGCATTTTGATTTGCTGTTTCAGGCATCAATCAGCACCTGTTTCGTGAGCTGCCCCATGATAGCCTTCCCTATGAGACCGCATCCCAGAACTCCGAGAGATACAACTACAGGCTGAGAGGTCGGCATAGCGCAGAGGGGGTATACACACAGTAGAAGGTTAATGAGAAGGAAACTGACACTGCAGCAGCTGGCGACGAGTTTCGAGGGGCGCTCAAGGTTGTACAGCCTGACGGGAGGCAGTCATTGCGAAATGGGCACTGGCGTCAGTAGACAACGAGTGATCGTATTTTAAGTCCATTGCGACTGTGAAGCAACTCAAAAGTGAGCCTGGGGTAGCTGAATCTACAGTTTGGTGCCTGTCTATTCAGTTGCTGGACCTAGCTTGTACAGTACGCAGAAGTTAATCTGCTGCACCATCGCAATTCGCAATTGTGCTGATGAGCGCTACAGCATGGGCACCTATACTTCTATCAACACAGCGAAGACAAAGCAAGGAAGGTCCCAGGAAGCAGTACAGCTCCAAGAAATGGCCTAGCTATACAAACATGAAAGACAGCCATGAGATATTCCTATCATCACTCGTTGAGGTTATAACCCAGCAACAGTTTGTGGTGTTGCTTATATACCCTAGTGCAGTGTCCTGCTGTTGATTACAAACAGGAATGATCAGTATTGCTGATGCTAGTCCACATCAACAGGCTCAGGTGGTAGATCAGGCAGGAACCTCATCAGCGGGTGCATGTATGGCGACACAGGGCTGCAGGACTTCATATCTAGGATGCCAACAGCTGTCTGCTGTCTGCTGTCTGCAGACTGAGATGATCGTACACCTGGTGCTGCATATGTCAAGCCACTAACAGCACGTGTCGCTGCCATACTAGCCACAGCAGCTACCATGCTGGCTGCAGCCACACAGGTATCAGGCTGAGCCACAGCCTCGACCTTTGCAGCTGCAGCTGCATTTCGAGCAGCTTGTGACGAGCCAGCAAGTCTCTTGTCATCTATCGGTTGCTTTGCTGTGCATGAATGCATGCATTGAGCTGCTGGTATCGTCATGTTGGTAGCTGTGCAGACCTTGCTGTGCATCAACCTCTTAGCAGCTTCTAGATACGATGATCTGTTGCCTGGCTGCCTGTGTGTCGTTTGCTCACTCTCAGCCTTACTGAATGCTGTTGTCTCTCTGTGTCCTGGACTGTCAGCTGTTATGGGTCTCCAAGAGGATGATCCTGCCTTGTTGTTGGTCCAGGAGGAAGACTTGGCATTGATGGATTTGCAGCTCAAAGTGGCTGATGACCGGACAGGAGCAGTTGTCTGCAATACAGCATAAGATTGCTTTTCAGGTTCAGTTTGATATTTGCACTGCAGCATATGGGCTTCAGCCTGGTTCATAAGGTGGCAATCCCCTGTATGACTCTACCACATGCAACGTGCTGGCTTGGTGCTGTGATGCAGCAACTTTCTGCCCAGAGTGCACTTACATTCTTGCAAGTTTGCGCTGCCTGTGTTGTCTTTGAGGGTTGGTGTCTGCTGTCCTTTCTTTCTACAGGTACCAATGCACTGCCAGTGATGCTGGTTCTGTTCAGACGGCCGGAAGCTTTTGGACCTGAAGCTTGATCAGCTCTGGTGCTGCAGTCTGTCATCACTGCTCTCAAGGCAGAAGAGATCAAAGCACTGCTGACAGCAGGACCAAACCGCCTGTGGAGGGATCGGCTGCTGGTGCAGTCAGCCAGTGGATTTGTGGAGTGGGTGTCATCAGACGCCACACTATCTGTACTGGCAGTGACTGCATCAAGAGCACGTCACATCAACTCATGATCAACAGCAAGCTGAGAAGCAGGTTAGTGACTATTTGATGATAAGCAGGGTTTATGAGAACAACTGGTTCAAGAAGTTCTACTGCTGATGACAGGTCCAGAAATGCCCCTTGACTTTGATTGAGTGATCATCAAAGGCGTAGACCACGGTCCTCTATGTCTTTGATAATCAGTCAATGAAAATCTGGCACTCCGGACATGACACACGTGTAGGGCTTTGCTGCACACAATGGGTGTTGGTGCTAGCAACTAAGTGTAGTAAGCTTGTCGACCCTTTACCTTGCTCAGCAGGCTGACTTTGCTGTCCTTTGCCGCCGCACAAAACCTGAGGAGGCTCAGACATGGCTTGTGTGTCATTTCCTGGGACTGTAGGTGGCCGCTCTAATGCTGATGCTGTCCGTGCTCCTTCTGCTGCCACCAGTGCTGCCAGAGAGCTTGCTGGCGGTGGTGGTGCACAGCTTACTGGTGGCTGTTGGACAGGAAGGCTGGATATCTGCCAGTGTGGTGGTGGTGGCGACGCTGGCAGTGGTGGCAGTGGAGAGCTTACTGGCGGTTGTTGGACAGAAATCCTGGTTATCTGCCAGTGTGGTGGTGGTGGCGACGCCGGCAGTGGTGGCATTGGAGAGCTTACTAGCGGCTGTTGAACAAGAGAGCTTGATGACTGCCAGTGTGGTGGTGGTGGGGATGCTGGCAGTGGTGGCCCACCCACAGGGGTTGGTGGCAAGGGCGGAGGTTGCCACACCGCTGATGTTGAGGCTTGTGAAGACAGTGGGGGTGGGGGAGACAGAGGAAGGGGAAAAGCTGCCATTGGTGCAGGATATGAAGGGGTTATCGTAGCTTGAGGCTGACAGACTGCTGATGGCAGCAACGGCCCAGCTGCAGGGTGCCAAGGGGGTAAGGCCTGAGGAGGCTGTGTGGCTGATGATGCTGGTGTGATTGCAGCTGTTAATGGTGGAGGCTGTGAGGCTGATGATACTGGTTTGATTGCAGCTGTTGATGGTGCAAGCATCAGACTGGCCAGATTGTCTTTGATGATGTGCATGCTGTACTCGCCAGGTGTGTCATGATCAGCTGCAGAGGGCTGCAGCACACCAGCATGGAGCTCATGCTGTGTGGCTGGGACGCTCCAATCTGGAAACAGTATGTTGAGGGCCTGCAGCATGTGCTGCTGTACCTCACGTTGGACGGCTCTGTGGCTTACGGAGGTGTTTTTGATTGCTGAGCCTTGCGTGTCAAGAATAGAATTTATCATGTCAAACATATCATATCTTTGCCCTAGCATCTGAGTACACTGAACTTTGGAAACTTCATGTTGGTGCCTGCAGCATCAGGCTTGACATTATGCCCCTGTACTTCAGAGACCCACATCAATGCAATTTGCATGCAAATGGCATTCGAATAACATCTTGACACGCGATGCTCAAGATGCCAACACTGTACAGTTCAACACATGACAAGCATATGCCAACACCGCGCTGAAGCTCTCACCTAGAAGCAGTTTTCCATGCTTCTTCACTGCATGATGCAGCACCTCATCTCTGTTGTTGTAGCGAAGCAGTTGTTTCTTGTCAGCAGGATTGCTTGCGTATTGGATGCAGACTGGGCAGTACAACCGCATGATGCTGCTATTGGCTGCATGCATCTGTGTCTCTGCTTTCGATGCCTCTTGTGTCTCATATCCTGTTCCTTTACAAGGTCCCACGCCTATCATATCGCTGCTGTGCAGACAGCTCGATGCGGTCTGGGAGAGAGCTGCTTTTATACGATCTCCCACTACAGTCAAAGTGTCGGTAATCGAGTGGTACGGGCTTCAAAAGTCTCGGCCGCTGGAAGCATCATTCTGCACGGGTGCGTTCATGGAATACTGCGAGCACTTCGACTTGATTGTTGGGATCAGCAGCAGAGACTGTGCCTTTTCTCTACAATATTACCCGCCGAAAACATTCACACGCTTGCGTCTAGTGTGCTACAGCTTCAATATGTAGTGCACCTGTCAGTCAACGGTCAAACGTCGCTGTTACAATCTGCCAGTGCTGAGGTTTGAGCTATCAACACATTGCCGAGATATACGAGCGCTTGATCGCAAGCTTAATCGTGTAAAGCGGTGATCGTATCTTTCAGCAGCGACTACCTGTCAAGCATGAGGCCAATGCAAGTGCAGAGCATGCGTAGCGCTACACATACTGCCAGCAGCACATTATGATGCGAAAACTTCTACTTTATGCAAGCAACAGTGAGAGACACATATCTGCTTGCTTCAGCAGGTGGCCTCACATGCAGGACACTTGCTGTCAAGGCACAGCAACAAGTAGCAGGTCCCAGGCCATGCTGCCAACAAGCGTGTCGTTTGCAGACAGCTGGGGCACGACAGAATTCATCATGGGACAACTTCAATTATGAACCCACAATGCCAACACAGTGTGGTGAGTTATACACTCCTTTTGCCAGTGGTTGTTATGCAGCACTGCCTGAGGCAGTTTGACAGCCCCTTCAAGGGCCTGCAGCAGGAACGGTCCTGCAGGAGCTGTATTAAGTTAACCTGCCAACCGCGAGTTGATGCAGTCCACAGTCACTTTAGAAGATCACAATCATGTGCCCTCAATAGCATGTCAAGAAGAATTAGCCTCTGTGCAGTGTAATTCATGTCTGAGGGACATCTCTTTCAGCCTTACTACGACTTCCCTGTCACATGGCATTTCGCCGGGATGCACCATGCCCTGGCCTTCTGTGACCAGGCCAGCCTTGTGCACTTGGAACGCCGTTGATCAGGTTGACTGCATGCCAGGCGGTCAATGCACTGGTAAGCAGACATGGTGCATGCCTGTGGTCAAAGCAGTATGCTGCAGGGCTCCTGTTGCAAGCATAGTCAACACAATTCGTAAGTCAGTTGGTCAGGCGCCTGCCAAACATCAGTGATGTCGCTGTTGAAGGGCCGCCAGATTTGTCATGGGCTGCTGCAGTTAGTGACAAGGAGTGTACTGCAGGGTCAAAGTCAATGTACAGGAGAGGTGACCTCATATGGACTCCTTTGACACTGAGGCTGAAGGCTTCACCTTGAGGCACATGCATGATATCTGCTCACATCATCTGCATGCAATATGATGCAGCTGCAACATCAGTTGGATCATGCTGTGGTACGCTACATGTACTGCATACAATACACTGTACACGTGGCTATGTTGCTCAAGTTGCTGCCCAGGAGAGGTGAGAGGAGCCCAGTGGCATAGAATCTGTGAAGCGCACATCATACATGTTCATACACGCGCTTATCATGCGCATAAATGCCACTAACCTGGAGTCCTCTGCGGATCCTAGACTCTCTGCGGTCGATGGCAGATTATTCGTCTGTAGGGTTACATGATCCACCATGCTGGGCAGCTGCTGCCCAGCAGCAGTAGTGATGACAAAGTCCTTATGTATGCGAGTCAACCATTGCGAGTATTGTTGTAACCACGGAACAAACAGAGTGCCTGGTTCATGTGGCTTACGGTCGTTGCTGAATGTGACTCCATCTGCAAAGTCCGCTCCGAGCAATTGTTTCCCTGCAATTGTTCCTTCAGTTGCCTTAAAGCCTCTTAACACCAAGCTGTGTAGTCTGCTGAATAGGGTCGGTGTTGAAACTGTCTGAATCCAGCCTCAAGAACTTCAGTCATCGATTGCCTCACTGCAGCAGACATAGTGACCTGCAACTTTTCCGGTCTGTGCTTTGGGCCATATGCAAAGAGGTCCACAAGACCTTGTGGTATGCCAGAATACAGCTGAAGAACATCTGCTGAGCATGTGATCACATGCCGGTTGCTTGCACATGAAACACCATGATCACTGAGCCATTGAGCATGTCGCTCACATACATAACTACTCTGTGAGATATCATTCAGTTGTTGTGAAGTCAAAGACTTGGCCAAACCAGCATGGTTGCAGAACTTCAATCCCAAAGGTGCACCATACTTGAAACCAACCACTGGCAAATCTCGCGGCAGCCGCTCAGGCAACATACCAGCTACTTCTTCAAAAGCAGGTTTGAAGTTCAGTTTATTGAATGCAGTACCAAAATACGAGCAAACAAACAACTTTCTTTTCGACCTCACAGCTGTTAGGTCAAAGGCGCTGGGGGTGCAAGTCTGGTTGCTAACACATCAGCCAACCAGTCAAGTACCAAAGGTGGGAAACTATCAGGAACTCTGAATTCACCCCACAAATCCGTGGCAGACATGCCATGCACTGAACAACCATGCTTGCAAAACACTTGCAGTTTAATCAGCGTATCAGTCTGGTACCTTGCTAAAAACTGCTTGTAGGTACCTGCAGTAAGCACACCTTTTGTGTGAGCAAAATGCAGAGCATATGTTCTGCGACACATAACTCTTGTGCTGTAGTAGTTACCAATACACCACACACGATTGAAGTCAACACCTCGAGCAGCATTCCTAGCATTGTAACCCCCAGGCATAATGCTGTTGCATCGATCAATCCACTGTTGCTCTGCATCATCTAGGAAAATCTGATGGTGAGTAGCTGTCTCAGGCAACAGTCGCAAAGGAAACACCCGCAGATCGTTCAAACCTGAATTATACATGAACTTGTATAACTGATAAGTGCACCGCCAGGGGATTATCGCCATCTCTGGGGTTTCCTTTGATACCCCAGCTATTGGCGCTGATGAGATGCTTCTGAGTACGCTGGAACAGAGAAGCATTGCACAAAGACCCTACATACACCTTTTTTACGAGTAGGTGTCATATGCACCCACAGATACACCCCTTTGCTATGAACTGATGTGTTTCTCTTACGGTCCCTGTTGTATGCCTCATGCAGTCGATGCTTCTCAGGTAACGATAAGCACCTATCCCTGGACAACAGTATCTGACGAATGTGCAGTGGAAGACGCAGTCTTGCCTGCTGGTGGGTTGCTTTACTGACATCAAGGAATCTTTGTGCAAAAGCTGCTGTGACAGGCTCAACAGCTGGGCGATGACCAGGCCGCACCTTGAACCCTGGCAAGGGTATAGTCCCACAAGGTTGTGCAAACTGTCACCACGGTAGTCCGACTATGGCATAAGACATGTACAGCGTCGTAACCCAATGAACTCAAAGTTGACCACTGATCAAAACACCAGAGACCTTCGCAGCTAGCCTGTTGTCAATAGCGTTGGCATCCCGAGTGCGCACTGAAAGCAGTCAAAAGGCAGCCCTTGATTGGCAACACCCTCGTTGTAGCCTGGCACCAGGGTCACCTGATCCCCATTTCATCTGGCTAAATCAGTCGATAGCTGCATTCACCCGCACCCCTCCGTGTTGCAAATGCCAAACATACGGTTTGTCCACAGGAGTATCGGGCTAAGTACTGCTTAAGATCTTAAGACCTAGACTGACCTATACAGGAAACTCCTCTGAGAGTACATAGGTATACATAGCCTTGTGTTCGCCCTTGCAATTCTTGCTTGTGAGTCTACGTCTGAGGGTTGTACCATGCACAAAGTAAGATGCATACACATGCTATGTTGCCCTGACTACGTCACTGGGCTGAATGCCCAGGTGCGAACTCGCGGTCCCACTAGGTTGACTACTGGAGTGCCATCAACTGTGACATGTGTCAAGTTGAAAAGGATGAGTTCAACATCACTCAAACTCTTCGTTCCAGTGACATTGTACATACGCATTGAGTAAGGGAGCCACCATCCCCAGCTGATGTAGCAATGCCTGTCTCTCGCACACGAGGTGCTCCAGTTGCTGAGCGACAACAGTGCTTCACGAGCACAGTGCTGGGACTCAAGGCTCTGGCTAAGGTTGACAGCTTGCAGGGATTCGCAATTGCCGTCTTCTGGGCACATCAAATCAGCAGCACAATAGCAGCGGTGGCAGATGCATGCACGGTAGATGATGGCGAGGATGTTGGCAGCTACAACAAGCTGTTGGAGGCTTTCTATTTCGCTATTAGCAACGGACAGAAGCAGCTGGTCCTGAACTGGCCGCAGTCGACTTCACATGCTGTAGCTCAAGCCACCAGTGATTCTATCTTCCTTGATGCTGTCGTTACAGTTGGCTTGTTGTCCAAAGCACTATGCAAGTGTAGGGACTTGGAATGGTATCAACAGAAACATGAACGCAGGGAACTGGACTTAGCCATTGAAGCAGGCAAGTTTCAAGGGTTATTCAGGCCAGTATCGGCATGTGCAGCAGCATGTAATGGTGACGTTTTAGCTGCTTAGTCAAGGCTGATCTGCTGCATCACCCTGATCTTGCAGTAAATTCTACGACATGAACAATGTGCTGCAAATTTTCTGCAACATTGTTGCTCCTGCAACATCATCTACCCAACGAACCTGGTCCTGCAGGATTCCTGCAAAACGTCACTTCTCTTATCAGCAAGCTGCTCCCAGCCCTGCAGGGCACAGCAGATCAACGTGCTGCAAGTATACCAGAAAGGCATGGTCACCTTACAGCAGTGTGCCTTCTGAATCTGTGGTGCTATATCTTCAAGTGTTGGCCAGGGTGCAAGCTCACTGACAGCTCCTTGACAGCAACCCTTGGACCAGCTGCTAGACTGGCATTTGCGTTGATGCGTGTAATCCCTGCGGACGTTGCACCTGCCAACAGCGACAACAGCAGCAAGACTTCCAGCACAAGCGAGGCCTGTCTCAATGTAACATTACATTACAATGAAGACAAGCGGATAATACCCTGCGTTGAAAATGTCTCCTTTGCATATTGCCTCTTCGGTGCTGTGCACAACCAGTGCTGTGTTGCACCAAACTGCAGCAATAGCCAAAGCACTCTTAGCAGCAGTGCAGCAGCTGCTTTAGCATCAACTGATGTGCAGCAATTGTTGTTCTTTGGTCTTGCAGCTACAGCAGCAGTGATGCACAGACAGCACGCAGCAGGCTCAACGGTTGGGCCACCAGCAGCAGCAGCAGCAGCCAAAGCGTCTCATACCCTGCAGCAAGGGCAGCGTCAGCAGCAGCATGCTGAATATGGTTACAAGCAGCTACTTGTTGCATTGGAGATACCAGATGCAGATGAGTTGTTGCATCCGGTATTACAGCAGAGGTGGCCTCATAATGAGGAGGCTCTCAAGGACCCAGAATACCATAAGTGCATGTTCCGTGTTGTATGCTACTTGTACGAGAGTCTCAATCATGGCAGCAGCAGTGCTAGCGGCAACAACACTGCAACTAGTATTCATTCGAGTCCAGATGCACAGGCTTTGCTGCAGCAGCTGGCACTCCCAGTCCTTCACACCTTGAAGGACTTTGCTCTGTTGATGCCTAATGATGATGGGGAAGGGATTGGTGTGATTATCTGTGCGTTCCGCAGTGTGTCCTGGCCACTCATGCAGCGGAGGTGCCTTGGTCCCGAAGAGCTCCAGCAGATACTGCAGTGGCTGTTGCAGCCGCTGTACCAAAAGATGTGCAAAGCATTGTGCACATTCAGTCAGCAAACTGCAGGAAGTTCTGGGTTAGCTGGTCTGGAGGGCAAACTCACTGAGACTTGGGCGTCTGCAATATGGATGTTCCTGACTTTAAGTGGTAAGTCTCCATGGTGGCAAAGCTCGACTGTTTTCTCTCCCATGCCAGCTGCAACCGTCAAGTACTGGCATCAGTTGTCTGAGTAGTAGTTGTGAACAAGTACAGACCCAACATTGCTGCATCTTACCGTTTCCAATGAAAGTGCTGGCTTTCAGGGCATGTTTGTTGACCCACTCAATATATGCTCTGCTTTGGACAACATGTATGACAAAACCTGATCCATCCGCTACCGCAGGGTCAGGTTTACAAGACTGCTTACTTGCAGCTATCAAGCAGGACCCTGTTACAAGCCTAGCAGCAGTGGAAGCTTTTGCAAGGATTGAAAGTGCCTGCCTCAATCCCAAGCAGCAGCAGCGGGTGGTCCACCTGGTGTTTCGTTTTGCTATGTTGGCGCTCAAAGCCTTGACCCTTGATGATGCAAAGGATATGGTGGCCCGTATTGCAGTCAAACATCAGCTGCTGTCGTTTACTTTGTGTCAAGCAAAGCTGCTGATGCTCACAGAAGCAGCACCACAGGCAACCAATGCTGGCAATGTTGATTCT
>LWCB01013639.1:0-13523 GCA_001630525.1 Coelastrella sp. M60 | reverse complement strand
AGAGAGTGCTTGTGAGGCAATGATCATGATGCGCTTGTTCTGAGCGAAGAGCTGTTTACTTCAAGTGCAAACGGCAGCTTTAGAGATGATGCACTTGTCCAGGAAGCAGTTCATCTTGTTCTTGATGTCAAAAATGATGCTAGCACCAGTGATAGCAAGCTGCTGCTTCACCTGCTGTTCACCTGCCTGCTCCTCCTCAGGTACCATCACTCCCGACTCTCCAGAGGCCAGTAATGCCACTGCAATAGTCTTCTACAATGAACTTGCAACACTGATGCTCAACACAGGTAAGGCCACACTCCCACTCAGCAAGAGTACTCGACTAGCAATTTTGACCTGTTGTGTCCAGGGTGCATGCCTGTGATTCTGTCCACACATAAGCAAGCCAACATTATTCCAGTTGATGCAGTAGTTTTGTAGGCTGGCAAGCTGCTCAGCTTCAAGGCTTACATACTATCAATTGCAACCCAGCAATGAACGCACATGTGCTGTGCACATGTGCTGTATGAGTGCTGGTAGGTTTTCAAAGCTGCATGTAGCAGTTGTGGCCGGTCGATTCTCATGTTGACATTAATCTAGACATGCTGTATTGCCTTATGCAGAAGAACAAGCATGTTCGTTCATATGTTGTTTGTACTCTACGTTACGTGTCATACTTGCAGGTGATGAAACCATCAAGCACCTTGTGTCCCGAGGTGCTCACCGGCGGTTTGGTTATGAATCCCTGCTGGTGATGTTTGCCTGGTACTTCCTAGGAGCCGCAGTGGCAGCAGGCAGTGCCATCAGCTCTGGTCTGTTTGTGCCCATGTTGATGATGGGGTCCATCACAGGCAGGCTGGTGGGCCTGGCAACAACTGACATTGCTGACAAGTATGGACAACTACTCAGCCGTGAGTGGGGACTTGGACTCTATGTGGTGTTCGAGAATTGCTAGCAGGCCTTTAACTCGTAAAGAGTATGCAATATGGAGATAGCGCTTTGGTAGCTAAGCAGTAGCATGGTCTGTTCAAATACAAACTGACTAAGCAGATCGTGATTCATGCTCGTTGCCCAGCCAGGCTTGCTCCATGCCGAAGTCTTGTGTGTGTTGTGTCTTCAGGTTGGACTACTGCTGATGTCATGAGCAATCCCTGGTCTTGGATCGACCCAGGGGCCTTTGCTCTCGTGGGTGCAGGTAGGTGAGCACAGCACATACAGCAGCTGCAAATTCTGCTCATTGCGGTTTTGCAGGTTGGTGCCTTGTACCATCTGCTGTCTAAGTATGTGTTGCTGGGTTGCAGCTCTTAACAGAAAACAATTCCAGTGGGAAGCAAGCTGTTTCTTGCCCTCCTTTTATGTTATGTGCAAGCTCTGCAGCCCAGCCTGTGTCTGCATTGATGTATCCTTGCTGCAGGTGCCTTCATGGGCAGTGTGACGCGTTTGACCATTGCTCTGGCTGTGATTATGGTTGAGATCAGTGATGACGTGCACATGTTGCTGCCTGTACTGGTGGGCATCATGGTGGCTAAGTGGGTGGCTGATGCTGCCTGCCACTCGTTGTATCATGCTTTGTTGGAGGTCAAGTGTGTGCCCTTCTTGATGCCTGAACCTGTGAGCAAGTTCAGTCTGGATTTGCTGCCACTGAGCACCGTAATGAGAAGCCCAGTGGTGTGTCTGGAGCTGCAGATGCAGGTGAGCTGGTTACTTATGCTTACACCAGGGTAAATGATTTGAGTCGATTCCAAGGGGTATGCGGCCGATGCAAGTGAACTTGTTTGGACTGGCCCTGGCTTTGTGCAAATTCCCGACTTGCCAGAAAGCCAGTGTTACTGGCACCTGATGTTCAGTTATCACTTGTACTACATAATTTGTTCATGTGCCTGGCTTGAACATTATAGGATGTGAGCACCAAGTTGTCAGCAACATATGGATGACTTTTGGCACCTGAGGTTCCTGTTGTTGCTCAGTATTGCTACCTTTGTCTGTGGAGCATGGTTTCTTAAGGCTATATGCACCCAATCTCCCTCCCTGCTGTTTTGTGTGACTTCAGGTGTCAGATATCCAGGAGATATTGCGTAGCACCAGCCACAATGGTTACCCAGTGGTCAGAGACAGCTCAGCAGGTCAGATCTGCCTGGGCCTGGTCAGTCGGGCGCATATGTTGGTGCTGCTGCAGAGGCTTATCGACAGCTATAATGCCGGTGGCAGTAGCACTAACTTGGCAAATGGCACAGCAGCACCTGCTGGCCCTGAGCAACCCAGGCAGCAGCATCAACAACCGTTGCTGGGGAGAGAGGTAAGGCAGCTGCAAGCAAATACTCAATGGCACTCTGTGGCGGTAGTTGTAGACAGTCTGCGAGTGCAGGCTTGATTTCCTGCTGCATAGCGCATGTTGTCAACAAGGCCAGCTGGGACCCAACCTGCTGTGGTCTGTTTGACATGTCACCACTGTGGCCTGTCTGACGCGTACACCACTTTGTGCTTGTCGAGGTTAGGGCATTGATGCCAATATTGCCTATTATTTGCCGTCCCTTCAAGCAAGCCTGCTGACTGGCGCCTTGTATTTGGTGTAGTTGTCCTGGTCAGAACTGAACAGGAAGGTGATGGACCCAGTGTCAGAGATTCAGCGGAGTCCACCTGAGCAGCAGATGGTGGCCATACAGAATGCAGCAGACTGGGAGGTTGATCTTGCACCTGGTCTGCTGTCACAGATGGTGGATCTCACACCATATGTCAACTCCAGTGCTCTGAAAGTGCGTGTCAGATAGGCGGCAGCATCTGTGTGGTGGTGTTGTGTTGAGCATTGCTAGCGCATGTGTTGGTGGCCACTGCTGAGCTCAGGCTGCTGTGGTGGCACTGCTGAACTCTCGTCTCTCACTGTAGAGTTGTTGGCACGCCAGCTTTACTGAGTTACAATCTCTCCAGTCTGTTGTTGCTCACCGAAGCAAAACTGCTGCTGCGTGCTACTGCAGGTGCAGGAGACCATGTCCTTGGAGCGTGCCTATATTCTGTTCAGAAATATGGGCCTGCGGCATCTCATAGTTGTTGATGAACACAATCGAGTGAAGGGAATAGTGACACGTAAAGATTTGTTAGGATTCAAGCTAGATGAGGCAGTGGGCAGGCAGTTGCGGCGGGTTGAGTCTGCACGGCAGTTAGGACAGAGCAATTGGCTGAGTCTGACTTCACCTGTTGGCTCATGGCGCCACCAAGGGCCCTTCAGCCCATCACCTCAGGCTGTATAAGCCTAAGGCTCACAAGTTGCAGTTCGTCTAGGGCTAGTGCCGTTGGTTGCTGCATGATGTTTCTGGTGAACAAGGCTGCATCAATGCCCTCGCGGTGTCTGGATATGATACCAAAAAACTCACTGAGGGCTGCTGTCCTGGAACCGCCTTTGGCAGTCACTTCACAAGCAGTGCTTTGGCAGGTTGCTACCCATCATGCAGCTTGCATTCAACCATTCTTAAAGCACTTAAACAGCTCGCCAGCTAGACATTCCTAAGCGCGCTTACCAGCCCAAGAAGCCTTCCACCTCATGACCTGGTGCAAGTATGGCATAGCATACTTGGTACCACAACAAGCACCAACTCAGCAAGCCATTATCGGCGCTGCATGACTTGTTTCATGTGCCAGAACGTCTCACGTGCTGTAAGCCCACAGAAGACCCAACGTGCCTCAACGTCCAGGCTCACTCGTGACTGTCTCTTGCAGACAGCATACCAAGGTGCGAAATTTGGCCATGAAACAGTTCACTTCCTTGACTCTGCCTTTGGAGCCAAAGCACCGACCCACACAAGCTGGCGAAACTTTGACATAACATAGCTGCCTATCTTCTGCTGACTGCAGTGTGCCCATGCCACGTAATAACTCATCGCAGTTTTGAGCCGCCTACTGCACATCTGCCTAGGCCTTCCCAACACTGTCCAGCTGATTGAGGAGCACCCTCCAGGCCTATCATGTGGTCATCCTGCATCATTGGAGCAACAGTACAAACCTTGCCATATTGCTTTGTTAGGAATTATAGACAAATGCTACAACAAAATTGTTGATAACAATAATTACAATGCCAGTCAATCAAGGAGACTGGATGCACCTGTACTTCTACCAACATGATCATAGGACCAAGAAGAGGCCAGGTGGGCATAGCGGTTAGACATCACATGCCATGTTGGCTTGGCACTACACTCGTCCTGTATGCTGGTGCGATTCAGTGAAACAAACCACCTACCAGCCAGTTCTCACGCGTATCTCCCCAGTGATCAAAGTTGTCAAGCACACCAGGACTTGGATCTATGCCTGACCCTTTACTGCTGCTGGGAGCCATCTGCAAGCTGGTCACAGTGCTGAACATGCTGCTGCTGTGGCTGCCATACCGAGCGCGCTTTTGTCTGCTGTGAGCTGGTCGCTGCTGCTGATTATGGCTCTTGAGGGGTGGCAGTTGCAGAGGCGTCCCTTGCCGCACTGCCTGATGCCGGGGTTGCTGACGTGCTGGCTGTTTCAAAGCTGACTGATGCAAGGGCTGCAGTAAGCACGCCTCCTGTGGCAGATGCTGATGTCCCGCTGGCACTGAACTTGATCGCTGCTGCTGTACTGGCTGCTGCATGCATTGCTGCTCAGTACTGGATGGCCAGCTGATGTGTTTCCCACTGTCACATCCTTGGCTAGGTGCTTGCAACCCATTCACATGCTGATCACTGGGTGACGTGGAGTACCGGGCAGTTCTCTGATGCTGCCACCACACTGCTTGCTTCTTGTGCTCAATCGATTGCTTGCATTGCTGCACCTGTTTATGGGCTGCCAGCCTGGGCAGCTGAAGAGGCTTTGATGGCTGTTGTTTATGGGTTTGCAGAGAATTGAGGGGTGTTGGTTGCACTGGATGCAAGCGCACTGCTGGCCAAGGGGGCTGCTCCTGCTGCTGCTGCTGCTGTCGTGTGGGCTGCACTGGCTGGGCAACTGACTGCTGTTCCAATTCTTCCAGCTCCTGCAACTCTTCATCGACATGCTGTTGAAGCTGCTGTACGGGCAGAAGCATCCCACAGATCGGGCAGTCCTGCAGAGCCTCTTGTGGGCTCTCCTGCTCTGATTGGTGATGTGGCTGCAAGATTAGCTGTTGAACCTTGCCCTCGTCTTGTGCATCATGCTTGTTGCAAACAGGCCCTTCTTTTGAGCACGTTTGTGCGCTACCCATGGTCTGTTGGCATGCTGCAGACCGTGCCATGCCTTGTTGCTGTGCTGCTGTGGGGACATCAGTCCTGCACAAGTCTGACATTGGTGTTTTCTGCTGTGTTGAAGGGTGGTTAGCTGCATCATCAATCTGCTCTGTGTCCTTTTGGCGCAGCTGTGGTTGCTGGGCTGTTTGTTGGTCATTGCCGATGCTGTTCTCATCAACAGCTGCGGGATATCTGGCTTTGCGCTGGCTGAAGATGGCACTCAATGGGTTGCCCAGCTTTTTGGCTGCTGGTTTTGACCGTGTTGACTGCAGTGCCAACTCTGTGGAAAGCACTGAGAACAGGTGTGAGGTCTCTTGTGCTGGTTGTTTAGGCTTCCTGGCTAGCAGCTGTTCAGTGTCAGCTGCCTTGTCTGTTGACCTGTAAGTTCAGCAGCATGTGCTCTTGAAAGGGGTTTTGGAACTGATGCTTGTGCTACAGTAGACACAGAAAATGACAAGGTACCAGCAATCCTGGCCTAAGGCTCATTACAGTGCTGTCGCAGCTGCTGTGTGGGACACTCACTTGGTGTTGCAGCTATCAGGTGAAGGGCGCAAATCGAGTGTGCTAGACGGCAAACAGTTGAGCACGATGGCATCTCAATCTAACATGCTGTTGGTACTGCGCCATGGCAGAATAGATCTGTAGAGCCCTACCTGGTACCACCGGTGAACCTTTCTATGCCCACTTGAAAGCCAGATGACTGCATCCTGCACCCAGTACATGTGCACGCCCCTGCTCAAGATGGGGATAGGTGACTCACGACCTATGGAAGATAAGTCTGCTCTGACAGGAGGCCCTGTCAGCTCTAAGGCTTGTTTGAGTGGCTCCACACCTCCATGACAATGTTGATACGCAAACAGCCGTGGGCTCTTAACATGAGTATGCGCTCAGCTGGCTATACATTCGGGTGCGATGTCTCATACACAGCACTGCTTGCATTGAGCGACAACTCTGCACTCTGGGGACTGCTGTTGACAGTTGAAAAGTAACACCGTAACACCGTGAAGTGAACGCTCCCCTCGTAGAAACCCGTCATCCTTGCTAGGAATCATCATCTTATCTTGCGTGTCAGATTGTATTGCTACTTTCGCAGCACAGTTTACACATCCGTCTACTACTGCTCGGGCTTCTTGCTTATCACTTCAGTGCATATTTGAGGAGGACTTTAGTCAACCGCTGAGATCGCAAGAAGAAGTTACTGGCCATGCGTACAGATGATTGGCTGCCTGTCGTGGTTGCGGGCACTGCTGCTGCTGCTGTATGCTACATAGCCTACAATCAAGCGGCAAATGCAGTCAAAGTAAGTATATTATTGAAGTATGGGATTATGTATGGCATCTTGACCTGTCATGCGCCTTCGTGATCACGTGTGGATATGTCATCACAGGAGTATGACGAGCAGGAGCAACAAGCTGCGGCAAGACAAGAGAACACAAAGCCAGAGACTGCAAGATTGACTTCTTGTGCAAGGTCTACGGCTCGCTCCCGGTCCAGCAGCCCAAGCAGGAAGGCAGCAGTCGGGAGCAATCACACAGCAGATGCTCCAGCCAGGAGCAGCAAGTCAGGAGACGTTGATGTGACGGCACAGGCAAAATACCAACGAGGGAATGATGCAACACCCAACCAGTGCGATTTCTGCCACAAGGTCGCAAGCAAGCATGACCTATTGCATAGATGCTCCCGCTGCAGACAGGCCTGGTACTGCAACCAAGCCTGCCAGAAACGTGCGTGGCCAAGTCACAAGAAGGAATGCAACAGGATGGCAGCCTCAGCGCAGAGTGGTAGCAGCAGCAGCAGCGCAGCAACAAGCCCAACAGCACAACAGAGCAGCAGAAGAAACAGTTTACACAGCCCGAATGATGACATTGGATCCAACACAGCAGGCAAATCACCAGAGCATGCCAGCATGATGGATGTCTTGAAGAACTACCTACAACAGCATTCAGACTCACAGACAGACCCATTACAACAGCAGTTTGAGCAGGCAGTGCTGCTGTATGTGCGTCAGGAGCACCGTACTGCTTTAGCTCAGTTGCAGGCAGTACAGCGTGCTGCCGAGCAGCAGGGTCAGATGGCTTTGGCGGGTGACGCCTGCAAGTGGATGGGTCATGCCTACGCCAAGCTTGGAGATGCAGGCAAGGCTGCTGCTGCATTTGCCAACGGCTGTGAACTGGCAGAGAAGTCGGGCAATAAGAAGCTGCAGGTGGGTCTGCTGACTGGTGCAGCATGGGTCTAGGCTTGCAGGGTACTTGTAAACTGTATGTCACAATTTGGACAATCAGAATGTCTGTGGCAACAGTTGATCATGCAGGCTTTGTATGATGGGTTGTCAATGGTCAACACGTTTCAGCTCTGTGATCCAACATGCTGAGTTTGTTTGTTGTGTCGTGTCATGTTCAGGTTGACTGTCTGTCTGGTCTGGGGGCCATGTATCGTGATATTGGTCAGCTCAAGCCAGCAGAGGGCTTCTTGCGCCAGGTGAGTGGGGCCCGGCAACGAAGGTGCAGTATCAAGTTGAACAAAGAAGACCACAAGTGAACTGATGGGGTGTTGCATGCACACACAACCCTTCCATGTGCGATCATGAGCTAAGGCGGGTACTCATCGTATGTTGTTTGATCTGCTGATAGCTGGTCTTGTGTGTCGGCGGGTATCAATCAGATGCAGCCATGCAGTTTGCAATCAGTTCACAGACTCACCGGGCGCTGTCAGTTGCTGAACTGTATGGTATGTTGGTGTGTTTTCTTCAGGCTCTGAGCTGTGCTGAAGGTCTTGGTGATGATGTTCGTGCTGGCTGCCTCACTCACCTTGGCAGTGTGTTGATTGCCAGTGATGCTGAGTCAGCTATCAAGCACCTGGAGGAGGCGGTGCAGCTGAGGGAAGATCAGGTGGGAAACACAGCTGATAGCAGCAGTAGACAACTGGTAGGGTTGAGCAGGGGCCTCATACAGCGACTGCTATGTGTTGAACTTACAGTGTACCTACTATCAGTAGATAAAAGGGGTTTGTGCTGTGCTGTAGCTATTTACTGTTTGTACTGGCTTTGTGATGATTTGTGGTGCTTATCAAATAGGCGAGAAAGAGTAAATCAAGACAGCTATGCAGCTGGTGTTCAACACCACTTGTGTGTAGTTTGCAGTATGTGATACATTTGTCTGCTTATGATTGCTTGCACAGGTGGTGCTTCTTCATGGTGAAGGGAAGCGTGGCAGCACATTGGCTACAGCCATCATGGAACATGCAGGCAGCTTGGTCAGTTTGGCAGGGGCATATTATGTTCGTAAGCGATACACAGATGCAGCGGATGCGTACAGCAAGAGCTTGGCTGTGTTTGAGATGATTGATGACACAGAGAAAGTGTGCAAGTGCCTGATCAACCTGGCCAACCTATATGAGCTTCAGGTAAGTAGTGGCATCTAGGACTTGCAGTGATAGCTGGGTTTGTTAGCATCGCACCCGTCATACTGATGCTCTGTGGCAGCGGTAAGCACTTGCTTCCACCATCTGGTTCCACCATACTGCTGATGGACAAAGGGAGTAGTCAACACGACACAGCAGTATATCCTGATCCTCTGTGTATGGTTATTGCTGTGATGATGATCTGATTGTCAGCACAAATGCACTCAGCAGCTGTTTCTTCTCTTGCTGATTACCTTGCAGTTGAAGCATCCCCAGGCCAGGGCGAATGCAGCAGAACAGCGGAAGCGTCTGTACAGCATCAGCAGCCAGCACCTTGGTCGTGAGGTGCCTGAGACCTGCAGCATCTGTTGTGACCCCATCAGCCCTCTGAAGCCAACTGCGGGTGATGATCAGAAGCTGCTGCTGCTAGGCTGCCTGCACTGTTTCCATTTTAATTGCTGGGAGAGTTGGAGTGAGAAGCAGTCAACATGCCCCAGCTGCAAGCAGCCGATGCCGCTGACTGAGCAGCGATAGGCAGTGTCCGATTCACAGCTAATGCAGTCTGTGGGCATTTCTGATACGAGCAGGTACCAGATGGACTCGCTTGGGTGTTCCTGAAGTTTAGGTTTCTGCAGTATTGCTTTTTGCAGGTACTCATTCCAGGTGGCACTGTATTATTGAGTGTACTGTTCGTTTAATCTGTCTATTGCTTATATCTGGCTTCATAATTTTCGTTGCTAGGACAGGTGTTCAGGTTTTCATTCTATCATGTAGCAGTCAGTGCGTGCCTAGCAAGGTTGCGCTAGATCGTTTTCAATGTACAGGGGCGTGTTGGACAGCCTGAGCAGCTGCAGCAGTTCTCTGTATATATGCCGTTCGCATCATGCGAAGCAGGCTGCTTTGCAAGGCGGCATGTTGGGGACACTGTTGCAGATCATGGAGTTGTGTATCATCAACCACCAGGCCCCCCTTTACTCATCTTGGTCATCTGGTCGCAAAGAGCAGGATGCTTGTCTCAGCATCAGATGCACACTCTGGTGGTACATGTTTGGTTTGTTATCACTGTGCATGTGGTGGAGTGGTGTGTTCCGTCTTCTGAAAGCATCTGCTGTGCTGGGAGTGAAATGCCCAAGGGCCGTATGGCTGGATCGAGTTTGTTTTGTTTGGTTTTCAGAAAACACATTCCAGATCTGTTGTGCACCAGGGTCATTGGCATCACAGCTAGCCTACTGTAGTTGCTGAACTGGGATTTATATGGCAGCCAACCAGTGTTGCAGCAAGGGGTACTATATGATATATACACTATATAGTACCCCTTGGTTGCAGTACCAAGTTTGTAATGAGCCTCATTGGGCATGTTCTCTGCTGATCTGTGCCCCCTGAGGCTGCTCTTGGCTCTTTCAACGGCGATTTGCTTCATGTAACTTTCAAAATTGAGTATCATGATACTGAGTACTCACTGTTTATATCAGCTTCTCCCTGTCTAAGAACGAGAAGTCTGGTCACGAAATCGCATGGTCAAACATTGCCATGCCTTTCGCAGGGCCACAGCTGCAGTCAGCAGCACTGAGATCTAGTGACCACCACTGATGCTGCATATCACAACAACACTCAGATGAATGGAGTAATCATGCTGCAGGCAAAAGTACCCAGGCACACCAATACTGTCTCAACCTGCAAAGACTGAAGGTATATCAACTTGAAGCAAAACAAGCTCAGTAGCATATTTGCTGCCTCACAACATCCAGCAACTTTTCCACTCTGGCTACAAACTCTGGCTCCTGATGCTTCCAATGACCCAACCCCAGCTGGTCATGCTGCTGAGCCTCTTCCTCAGTCAGCAGTACCAGGTTGTCTACAGTAGCAGGTCTGCTGCTGTCCCATCTGGTGAGGTGCAGGTGTGCTGTGGCTCTCATGAGGCCCTTGTCACCTCCAGGAGTGACCTGGCGGTCTGACCAGGCACTGAACCCTCTGTACACCTCACGCAGTAGGAAAATGATCTGCAGATGCAGTGAGGCGGCAGCAGGAGACTTTGTGATATGCCAATAGCAGCACCAACAAATAGTTTGTGTAGTGCTCAATTACTGGACAGCATTTAATGGCATGTGTCAGCAGGAAAGAGCACGTTGCACAACATCGCATATGGTGCTGCACAATACCCAAGGCAGAAAAGTTGTGCTGCATCCTGCAATAGTTGCGATGCCACAAGCCCAACATCAGTGTGCATACAGTTGGGTTGGGCTGTGTTGGGGAGGGTAAGCAGAGGCCAAGAGCCTGACCCAGCTTGACTCACATCATCTCTGTCTACAGGAAGAGTGTCTGTGTTCTGGAACACTTCCTCTTCACGTTGCTGCAAACGGATTAATGCTCTGTCATACTGTTGCGCAATCAGTTGAATCACAGGTTCGCCCTGAAAAGGGGCCCCTGCCAATTGACACAGCATGTATGCTGCTGCAGCCATACCAAAGATGGCAGGAGCAGTACCTAGCACAGGGATAGTACGCACACGGAAGTTCGGTACAATCTGCAGACAACAAGCAGCATACACAAACCATCTTCAGATAGAGATTACTCCTGTAATCTGCACTTTATCTCGTACAAGCTGGCTGATGAAGTGGAGAACACCAGACTGGTCACCTTGTACAGTACATGTTCCCTTCATGGGACTCCTTGTCACGTCCGTACCCCTCTATGCCGGTTCAAAAGGCTGCCATGTTGCTACTGCTGCAGTACACCTCTGCAAAGCACTGGCACCAGCCGGCAGTCAGCTAGTCAAGTATTGTTGCGAGCACAATGTTAACGTCTGCTCACACCTGATAATCCAGTGGGTTGCCGTTCTCCATGTCCACCATTGACACCAGCTGACACCTGGGCTTCTCTGTACTAAGCAGGATTGGGATGCCGCCGGTGATGCCATGCTCACGCCGCAGTCTGCAGCTCACAGTTGTGCGGACCAGGACATATCCCTCGCTTGATGAACTACAGACTGTGAGCTGGTCCGACACTGCGGTGACTGTTGCAGTCAAAATGAGCTTTGAAGGCTTTGCAACATATACTGCATTTATGCTACTGCTGCACCAATTGCTGACTGAGTGACACGCGAGACTAACCTGTGCCTGACTGCTCTTGCTAGGGGGTCTATAGATGACTCGCTGACATCAACTATTCTCAGCCGGGTAGGGTCTGCCTTAGCACCAGCACCAGCTACACACAACACCGGAATATTGCGCTCTTTACAAGCCACCAGCAGCGAAACCTGCAAGATATATGCGGTAGAGCTGCTTGATAGCTACACAGTTAAGCCGCTGAGCTTGTATGGGCTGATGCCTGCCTATGTTCATGTTCTTAGGATTCAAAGTATTAGCTGTGCAGTCAGACAATATTGTATGTGTGGTGCTCAATATGCGCTTGATTGGCTGTATTGCATTGCTGAACCGCACAGGTACCACATATATATGAAGCCACACAAGCGTGCAAGAGCGTCACTGCTGCGGGTAGTGTATTGATGCCCTGACCTTGGTGTGTATGTTATCAATTGCATCCAGCACAAAGTCAGGGTTGCCATCCAGTAGCTGATGCACATTGTCAGTCGAGCACATGGAGACAACAGCTTCAACCTCTGCCTGCAGAGCGACAGCCCAGACAGACACGTATCTAGAATGCCCAGCCAATGCACTAGTCCTATCGTGCTACTGGCTGATGCTAGAGGTCAGTACGGCCTCCGCAATGTCCGTGTGACAACACTTTTGTCATGTGTAGTAGGATGATTGGGCAGTGGCTGGTCCAAACGCTGCAGCTGCACCATTCAGCCCCCCCTGGCTCTGTACAGGGTCAACTGTTGCTGTGACTGATGTCATACCTCTGGCATGATCTGCTGGAAGTGTCTCTGCAGACAAGTGGCCTTAGGGATGCCCACGTCAGCACGAGTTGCTACTGCGTGCCTGTTGAGTGAGGAGAGTGTGACCTGGTCAAAGTCAACTAGGCGCAGCCTGCCAACGCCTGATCTGAGCAGGAGATGTGCAGCATGGCTGCCAACGCCCTGCAAGCATATGAAGACACAACATGGTCATTTTCAAATTCCTGTCACCTCCTGACGATGACATGGAGAGTATGACGACATGTGTCTGTGTACGAACCAGCAGTTAAGTGGGTCAAGAACAAAGTGACATGTACTTGATCAGCTCACCCCCAGGCCTATGACTACAACGAAAGACTTGGCAACTGCTTTCTGCTTCTCTAGACCGAAGAATTGCACATTTCTAGTCAGTTGTTCGGCCAGAATCTCATCGTGCTCAAACTCCTGTAGGCTGGCAGCTGCTGCTGCTGGTACAGAGGCGTTGGCGGACACAGAAGCAGGCGTGCCTTGAATTGCTCTACGGTTAAATGAGTATACGTAGAAACCGAAGCCGGCAATAGCTGCCCCTGCAACCGCGCCCACAGCGAACGCGGTTCGTGCGCGGTCCATTCAGCGGGCCATGACCCTTGTACAACGACATAAAATAATGCACGTGGGTACATAAAGTTGGTCAGATGGCGCTTGCCCGACGATCAAACCATGAACTTACGACAATCAAGTTGCAGGGTATTGCCTGATAAGCAGTAACTGCATGACTGCATGTTGCGCACTATCGTGCTGTGATATTCTGGTACGGCTGAAGTTGACGTCTTCGGGCGTGTTCAAGAGCCCTGTCTCACTGGATCATTCTAGTTTCCCGGCACCGCTCAAGCAAATTGATCGCACGGTGACACCAGTCGGAGTTGGCTTGTTTAGAAGCGTCTTGTGACAAATCATATTCCAAGGGGCAGTGGCCTGGCCTCGCTGTCGCAGACTGCAATGAACTCAGGCCACTGAGCAAAAACCATCATACCTCAAGATGACTGCTGCGGAGGTAGAAGACGCTGCCCTGTGTAGTATACTTGCAGTTACATTGGATT
>LWCB01013621.1:0-12623 GCA_001630525.1 Coelastrella sp. M60 | reverse complement strand
GATCTGGCACCCTCGCCAAGGGCTTCGGCGTCATGGGCGGCTACATCGCCGCCAAGGCCTCGCTGGTCGACGCGGTGCGCTCCTATGCGCCGGGCTTCATCTTCACCACCGCGCTGCCGCCGGGCCTCTGCGCCGCCGCCACCGCCTCGATCCGCCACCTCAAGGAAAGCGGCGTCGAGCGCGAGGGCCAGCAGCGCCAGGCCGCCCGCACCAAGGCGGTGCTCGCCTCCGCCGGCCTGCCGGTGATGCCGAGCGAGACGCACATCGTGCCGCTGCTCGTCGGCAACCCCGACCTCTGCAAGCAGGCCTCCGACCTCCTGCTCGAGAAGCACGGCATCTACATCCAGCCGATCAACTACCCGACCGTGCCGCGCGGCACCGAGCGCCTGCGCATCACCCCGACGCCGATGCACGACGACGCGCTGATCGAGCGCCTCGCCGACACCCTCGTCGACGTCTGGCACACCCTCGGCCTCACCTTCGAGACCCCGAAGCCGATGGAAGACGGCCGCATCCGCCAGCAGATTTTTCGCGCGGCAGGCGGCTGAGGGGCGCGCGGCGGCTGCAATTCCGCTCTCGGGGCAGTCGGCCGGAGTGGGTACTGGACGGCCGTAGTGGTCCGCGCCGGCCACGGTTTCGCTGGGCCCGACCCCGCCGCAGGGCAATCGCTCGAACCCGATCGAGGTCGATCGTCATGGTCCGCGCAGGCGGACCATCCACGACCGGCGGCTCGGACGTCTAACCGATTTGGACGACACGGGTCGTGCCGGGCGACGGGTCACGGCCGGTGGCCTTCGTGGTTGGTCCGCCTGCGCGGACCATGACCCACTTGCAATGGTCTCCGAGCGATCGCCGGAACCGCACTCCGCCGCCATTGCCCCGGCACCGGTTTCCTCTACGATCGCCGGCGATGACGAACGCCCCCCTCCCCGTCTTCGACGGCCACAACGACACCCTGCTCCGTCTCGCGACCAAGGCGACCGCCGATCCGGTGGCCGACTTTCTCGAAGGCGACGGCGCCGGGCATATCGACCTGCCGCGGGCGCGGGCGGGCGGGCTGGTCGGCGGGTTCTTCGCCTGCTGGGCGCCGCCGCCGGCCGACGGGATGGCGCCCGCCGCCGAGATGGCCGGCGCCGCCTACGACCTGCCGCTGCCGCCGCCGCTGGAGCTCGGTTACGCGCAGGCGCGCATCGCCCATCTTTCGGCGCTGATGCTGCGGATCGAGCGGGCGAGCGGCGGCGCCGTCGCCGTCTGCCGCAGCGGCCCTGAGGTCCGTGCCGCCATCGGTCGCGGCGCGCTCGCGGCGATCTTCCACATCGAGGGCGCCGAGGCGATCGATCCCGCCTTCCACATGCTCGACCTGCTCCACGCGGCCGGACTGCGCTCGCTCGGCCCGGTGTGGAGCCGGCCGACGGTGTTCGGCCACGGCGTGCCGTTCCGCTTCCCCTCCGACGGCGATACCGGTCCGGGGCTCACCGACCTCGGCAAGGCGCTGGTGAAGCGCTGCGACGAGCTCGGCATCATCATCGACCTCGCGCACATGACGATGGCGGGCTTCCGCGACGTCGCGCGGCTCAGCGACCGGCCGCTGGTCGCGACGCACTCCAACGCCCACGCCGTCTCGCCGCACGCCCGCAACCTCACTGACGACCAGCTCCGCATGATCGGCGCGAGCGGCGGCATGGTCGGCCTCAACTTCGCCGCCGCCTTCCTGCGCCCCGACGGGCAGATGCTGGCGGCGACGCCGCTCGAGGACATGCTGCGCCACCTCGACCACATGATCGCCCTCGCCGGCGAGGACCACGTCGGCCTCGGCTCCGACTTCGACGGCGCGGAAGTGCCCGCCGCGATCGGCGACGCCGCGGGCCTCCCTGCGCTGGTCGAGGCGATGCGCCGGCACGGCTACGGAGAGGCGCTGGTCGGGAAGCTCTGCAGCGGCAACTGGCTCGGGTTTCTCGACCGCGCGCTGCCGGGGTGAAGGGGGCGTCTTGATGGCGTTCCTTGCCGCGGCGCCGCTGCCCCCTCCCTGTCCCTCCCCCGCTTCGCAGGAGAGGGGACGATGGGCGAGAGGACCTTCGGGTCGCTGACGCTTCGCCGGACCGAAGCGCCGATCGGAACGGCGATCTGACCTCCTGCGTCCCCTCTCCTGCGAAGCGGGAGCTTTGCATAAGTCTCATTCGGTGATTCTCTGACCTTGTCAGAGGAGGTCCTTATGAGCGTTCGCAGTTCGCAGGGTGGGATGGCAGAGGCGTTCCTGCATCCGACGGTGGGACGCAACGCACGGCTCGAGGCGATTGATGGCCGGATCGAGTGGAGCGGGGTGGCGGCGGTGCTTTCCGGGCTGCCGTCGTCGCGGATGGGTCCGCCGCGTTATCCTGCGCTGATGATGTTCAAGGCGCTGCTGCTGCAGCAGTGGTACGGGCTGTCGGACCCGGGGCTGGAAGAGGCGCTTTGCGACCGGATGTCGTTCCGTCGCTTTGTCGGCCTTTCGGGCGACGAGGCGGCGCCGGACCATGCCACGCTGTGGCGGTTCCGCCAGAGCCTGGCCAAGGCCGGGCTCGACCATGCGGCCTTCGATGCGGTGGCCGGCGCGCTCGACGCGCAGGGCCTGATCGTCCGGCAAGGCACGCTGATCGACGCCAGCCTGGTGGCCGGCCAGTCGCGGCCGCCGGCGCCGCCGGCCGATCTGGCGCCGGGTGAAAGCAAGCTGGTGCGAAGCGAGCGCGAGCCGGACGCCCACTGGACCCGGCGCGGATCGCTGCGGGTGTTCGGCTACAAGCTGCATGTTGCCGTCGACAGGGGTTCGGGCCTGGTCCGGCGCGTGCTGATGACGCCGGCCAGCGTCAACGACACCGTGCCGGCCGACGATCTGATCCTCGGCGACGAGCGGGAGGTGTGGGCGGACAAGGCCTATGACAGCCATGCCCGCCGCGCTCGGCTGAAGCAACTCGGCATCCGGAACCGCGTCTGCCGCAGGGGCAACAAACACCATCCGCCGTCGGTGTGGACCAGGCGGCGCAACAAAGCCATCGCCAGCATCCGCGGCCGGGTCGAAACCGTCTTCGCCGTCCTGAAACGCCACTACGGCAAAGCCCGGGCTCGATACCTCACCCTCCAACGCAATCGCACCGACCTGATCCTCGCCTGCCTCGCCATCAACCTCCGACGTGCCCTGAGGCTCTCCACCCGGACGCCCGCCTGACAACGCGACCGGCCGGCCGGGACTTCCGACAAACACCGGCACCGAACGCCGGCCCCAATTCACCACAAACCCTCCCAAGCCACCCCGCGCAGGACTTGCGCGAAGCTCCCGCGAAGCGGGGGAGGGACAGGGAGGGGGGAGGCCGCACGACGGGATCAGGACAGGAGAGCCCAGTCACGCCCTCCCCCAAGTACATCGCCCACCCTGACAAGAACCGTAACGTACGGTTCACTGTTGCCATAAAGCTACAACCCAAGATTTCAGGTATTCCGCCCTTCCGAGTCTGTTGCGGTCCCTCCAGCAACGGGCGTATACGCGGCGCGCTGTTCCGGTCCGGCGTTCGCCAACGGTTGGCTCATGTGTCTGCCGCCCGCACGATCCGGCCCTGCCGCTTCGTGTACGGGCGACCGCAAGGGGAACGGCAGCGGACGTAGCTCAATGGCAGAGCCCCGGGAAACCGGGAGGTTGCGGGGTTCGATGCCCGCCGTCCACCATGGATAGCTCAGTGGGTAGAGCACCGGGGCCTCGGTCCCGGTTGTCGGGGGTTCGACTCCCCCTCCAAACCGCCGCTGTAAACGGCAACGTCCTCATAAGACGTCTCATACACCGGGTCCGGAGAAGCGGACCCGCCCGCGATCGTCCTTCGGGACGTGAGCGGGCCGGAGACGCCGACCGGTGGTCCGTGAAGGGCGCGCCGCGTGACAGCCAGCGCCCGACCCTTGCGGGTCGGGGCCCGCCGCCACGCCGCAACCCCCGCTCCGGACGACCCGAAGGCGCCGCCGCATCCGCTTCTCCGGTACCTTCCGACCAACCCTCACCCCCCAACGCCACGAAAGGACATCGGCCTTGACCTAGCGCCATGCCGAAGGAGAACGACGATGATGAAGATGAGCAGGATTTTCGGGTACGAGCGCGTACTCGTGAGCGAGGCGGAGCGCATCGTGGCGCTCTACGAAGGCCGGATCCTCGGGATCTATGGCGCCGGCGTCCACAAGCTGCCGAACTTCCGCGGCACGCTGGTGATCGAGCGTCACAATCTCGCCGAGCCGCGCTTCCGCTCGCCCTATGAGCGGGCCCTCATCGATCGTCTCCCGGATGTCGCCGCGCGCCACCTCACCGTGGTGAGCGCGGGCGAGCGCGAAGTGGTCATCGTCGAGCGCGAGGGCGATTCGCTCGTCGTCGTGGCGCCGAACACGCGTCTCGTGCTCTGGACCGACGCGGGACCGTGGACCGTCCGCCGCTTCGACATCGGCGCCTCGCTGAAGGTCGAGCCGCTGCTCGCCCGCCGCCTCATGATGGCGGGCAAGGTGGCCGGCCTCCATGTCGCCGCGGTCGCGGAGGGCAAGGTGGGTCTGCTGCTCGTCGACGGCGCCTACCGCGAGACGCTCGCGACGGGGTTCCACGCCTTCTGGGCGCTGAACGCCGCCGTGGAGGTGAAGCAGGTCGACCTCCGGCCGCAGGTCCTCGACGTGAGCGGCCAGGAACTCCTGACCCGCGACCGCGTGACGATCCGCGTGAACGTCACCGCCGGCTACCGCATCGTCGACCCGCTCAAGGCGACGATCGGCGTCCGGGACGCGGCCGACGCGCTCTACCGTGCCCTGCAGCTCGCCTTCCGCGAGACGCTGGGTGCGCAGACGCTCGACCACATCCTCGAGACCAAGGCCGGCCTCAAGCCGGAGGCGGTCGCGGCGCTCGCGGCGGACATGGCCGAGATCGGCGTCGAGCTCGACGGCGTCGCGCTCAAGGACGTGATCCTGCCGGGCGAGATGCGCGACATCCTCAACCAGGTTGTCGCGGCCGAAAAGCAGGCCGAGGCCAACGTCATCCGCCGCCGCGAGGAGACGAACGCGACCCGTTCGCTGCTCAACACGGCGAAGGTGATGGCCGAGAACCCGGTGATGCTGCGGCTCAAGGAGCTCGAGGCGCTCGAGACCATCGCGTCGAAGGTGGACCGGCTCACGATCCATAACGGCGTCGCCGGGCTGATGAACGAGATCGTGTCGCTCCGGGAAGCCTGAGCGCCGCGATTTGCACGAAGCGGGGTCGCCTCCGGGCGGCCCCGCCTTTCCGCGCCGTCCGACCCTTGACGCGGCGGCGCCGCCCGGCTCATTGAAGGCGCAGCATCAGCCCGCCACGACGAGACCGAGACCCATGACCTTCGCCTTCCGCGAGCCCGATCCGAAGAAGCTGATTTCCGGTGCCACCGGCGACTGGGAAGTCGTCATCGGCATGGAGGTGCATGCGCAGGTCACGTCGAAGTCGAAGCTCTTCTCCGGGGCGAGCGCCGAATACGGCGGCGCGCCGAACGCGCACGTCAGCCTCGTCGACGCGGCGATGCCGGGCATGCTGCCGGTGATCAACGCCGAGTGCGTCGCGCAGGCGGTCCGCACCGGGCTCGGCCTGAAAGCGCAGATCAACCTCAAGAGCGTCTTCGACCGGAAGAACTACTTCTATCCGGACCTGCCGCAGGGCTACCAGATCAGCCAGTTCAAGCAGCCGATCGTCGGCGAGGGCACCGTCATCCTCGACATGCCGAACGGCGAGACCGTCGAGGTCGGCGTCGAGCGGCTGCACCTCGAGCAGGACGCCGGCAAGTCGATCCACGACCAGCACCCGACCATGTCCTTCGTCGACCTCAACCGGTCGGGCGTCGCGCTGATGGAGATCGTCTCGAAGCCGGACCTTCGCTCCTCGGACGAGGCCAAGGCCTATCTCTCCAAGCTGCGCACCATCCTGCGCTACCTCGGCACCTGCGACGGCAACATGGAGGAAGGCTCCATGCGCGCCGACATCAACGTCTCGGTGCGCCGGCCGGGCGCCGAGCTCGGCACGCGCTGCGAGATCAAGAACGTCAACTCGATCCGCTTCGCCGGCCAGGCGATCGAATACGAGGCGCGCCGCCAGATCGGCATCATCGAGGACGGCGGCAAGATCGCGCAGGAGACCCGGCTGTTCGACCCGCGCGAGGGCGTCACCCGCTCGATGCGCTCGAAGGAAGAGGCGCACGACTACCGCTACTTCCCCGACCCCGACTTGCTGCCGCTCGAATTCGACCAGGCCTACGTCGACAGCCTGGCGAGCGCCCTGCCCGAGCTGCCCGACGACAAGAAGGCCCGCTTCATCCGCGACTACGGCGTCACGCCCTACGACGCGATGGTGCTGACGCTCGAGCGCGCCTCGGCCGACTTCTTTGAGAAGGTGGCGAAGGGCCGCGACGCCAAGGCGGCGGCGAACTGGGTGATCAACGACTTCTTCGCCCGCCTCAACAAGGAAGGGCTGGAGATCGAGGCGAGCCCGATGTCCGCCGACCAGCTCGGCGCCATCGTCGACCTCATCGCCGACGGCACCATCTCGGGCAAGATCGCGAAGGAGCTGTTCGAGATCGTCTGGACCGAAGGCGGCGACCCGCGCGCCCTCGTCGAGAGCCGCGGCATGCGGCAGGTGACGGATACCGGCGCGATCGAGACGGCGGTGGACGCGGTGATCGCCGCCAACCCCGACAAGGTCGAGCAGGCGAAGGCCAAGCCGACCCTCGCCGGCTGGTTCGTCGGCCAGGTCATGAAGCAGACCGGCGGCAAGGCCAACCCGCAGGCGGTGAACGCCATCGTGAAGGCGAAGCTCGGGATCGAGTGAGGCGGCAAGCCCCGGCCTCAGTTTGGGACGAAGCCGAGAATCCTTCTCCCCTCGCGGGAGAAGGTGGCGCGGAGCGCCGGATGAGGGGGGCGAGCTCTCCGCGAGTCCGGGTCCGTCAACCAGCGCTGCACCCCTCATCCGCCCTTGGGGCACCTTCTCCCGCAAGGGGAGAAGGGATCTTGCGCCTGCGCCCTACCCGCGCCGCTTCAGATCCCGACTCAATCCCTTCGCCGCCAGTTCCTCGAGATAGCCGTGCCAGAGGCGCTCGCGGTCGGTGCCGAGCTTGTGGAGGTAGTCCCAGGTGAAAAGGCCGGTGTCGTGCATGTCGTCGAAGCGGAGGCGGACGGCGTAGGTGCCGACGGGCTCGATGGCGAGGATGGCGACGTCGCGCTTGCCCGGCACGGTCTGCTTCTGGTCCGGCCCGTGCCCCTGCACTTCGGCCGAGGGCGAGCAGACGCGCAGGTACTCCGCCGCAAGGTCGAAGCGGCTGCCGTCGTCGAAGGTGACGGAGAGGGTGCGCTTGTCCTTGCCGAGGCGGATCTCCGTCGGCCAGTGGATGCTCTCGTGCGGGCTCTCGGTCATAGGCCACTCCTGTCTTGCGTGTCGCAGTGGCCTAGGGCCTCGGGCGCGCGGCGGCAAGTCCCGTCGCCCCCCACCCCGTCGTCCCGCGGCGCCCGCATCCACATTTAGGTGATCGGGGGCGGCATTGCTTGAGATGCCGGGCCGCAGTCACTAACTTGCCGTCAACGAACGACGATGCAGCCACGTGAGCGGCGTCCGGATGTGGAGCAAGGCATGGGCTACGAGAACACGCTGCCGCTGGCGACCGTCCCGGGCAGCGTCGCGCCGTTGATCGACCCGTTCGCGCGCGCCATCACCTACCTCCGCGTCTCGGTCACCGACCGCTGCGACTTCCGCTGCGTCTACTGCATGGCGGAAGACATGACCTTCCTGCCGAAGCGCGACATCCTCAGCCTCGAGGAACTCGACCGGCTGTGCAGCGCCTTCGTCGCGCGCGGCGTGCGGCGGCTGCGCATCACCGGTGGCGAGCCGCTGGTGCGCAAGAACATCATGAGCCTGTTCCACGGCCTGTCGCGCCATATCGAAAGCGGGGCACTCGACGAGCTGACGCTGACCACCAACGGCTCGCAGCTCGCCCGCTACGCCGCCGAGCTCGCCGGCGCCGGCGTGCGCCGCGTCAACGTCTCGGTCGACACGCTCGACGCCGAGAAGTTCCGCCGCATCACGCGCTGGGGCGACCTTTCCAAGGTGCTCGACGGCATCGCGGCGGCGAAGGCGGCCGGGCTCGGCGTCAAGATCAACGCGGTGGCGCTCAAGGACATCAACGAGTTCGAGATCGAGGAGATGCTGCGCTGGGCGCACGGCGAGGGCCATGACCTCACCCTGATCGAGACCATGCCGCTCGGCGACATCGAAGGCGACCGCACCGACCAGTACCTGCCGCTCGACCTCGTGCGCCGCCGCCTCGCCGAGCGCTTCACGCTGACCGAGATCCCCTACAAGACCGGCGGGCCGGCGCGCTACGTCCGCGTCGAGGAGACCGGCGGGCGGCTCGGCTTCATCACGCCGATGACGCACAACTTCTGCGAAAGCTGCAACCGGGTCCGCGTCACCTGCACCGGCACGCTCTACATGTGCCTCGGCCAGGAGGACGCCGCGGATCTGCGCGCCGCGCTGCGCGCCTCGGAGAGCGACGAGGCGCTCGGGCGCGCCATCGAGGCGGCGATCGCCCGCAAGCCGAAGGGCCACGACTTCGTCATCGACCGCCAGCGCAAGGCGCCCGCGGTGTCGCGACATATGTCGGTGACCGGCGGCTGAGGCCGCTCACCCCCTCCCCTCACCGCAGTTCCGACCGTCGCAGCCGGCGCTCCAGCGCCCGGACGGCGAGGGAGAGGCTGACGGTCATCGTGAGGTAGATGAAGGCGACGATGGTGTAGGTCTCGAAGAACAGGAACGTCGAGGCCGAGTAGACCTTGCCGAGCTGGCTGACGTCCTGCACGCCGAGGACGGAGACGAGCGAGGAATCCTTCACCATCGCGACGAAGTCGTTGCCGATCGGCGGCAGCACGGTGCGCAGCGCCTGCGGCGCGACGACGAGGCGGAAGATCTGCAGGCGGCGGAGGCCGAGCGCCCGCGCCGCCTCGACCTGCCCGCGCGGCACCGCGGCGATGCCGGCGCGGAAGATCTCCGCGAGGAAGGCCGAGTAGCTCAGCACGAGCGCGACGATCGCGCGCCAGAGCAGGTCGAAGTCGCGCACCTGGGCGGGCTTCGCGAGCCCCGCCTCGACGAGCGGCGACAGGGCGAGATTGAAGAGCCAGACGAGGCCGGGCGCCGCGACGAAGGCGATGTAGAACAACAGCACCAGCACCGGCACGCCGCGCAGGATCTCGACGTAGAACACCGCGATCTCGCGCAGCAGCCGGAAGCGCGATTCGGCTGCGACGGCGACGACGAGGCCGAGCGCCGCCGCGAGCAGGAAGGCGACGACGGAGACGAAGATCGTGGTGCGGATGCCGGCGGCGAGCGCGAGGAAGATCGTGCGGTAGCCGTCGTCGGCGGCGATGGCGTAGGCGAAGCCGACCCCGAGCCCGACCATCGCGACGAGCCACCACGGCACGCGCTCGATGAGCGCCGGCGGCCGCGGCCGGCCGTGGCGGCCGGCGGCGCCGAGCCAGTCGCCGGCTCCCGCGCCGGAGTCCGGGAGGGCGCGCCCTGCTCCCGCCGCGCGGTCGGGACGCCGCGTCAGTGGGCGCTCTTGTAGTCGTAGAACCACTTCTTGTTCAGCGCGTCGAGCGTGCCGTCGGCGCGCATCTCGGCGAGGGCGGCGTTCACGGGCTCGACGAGGTCGGAGCCCTTCTGGAAGATGAAGCCGAACTCCTCGGTGCCGAGCGGCCCGCCGATCACCTTGAAGGCGCCCGGCGAGGCGCCGATGTAGCCGGTCGCCGAGGTCTGGTCCATCAGCACCGTATCGACGTCGCCGCTCCGGAGCGCCTGCACCGAGGCGCCGAAGGTCTCGAACAGCTTGATGCGCGGGTTCTGCTCGTCGCCGTCGAGCACGTTGTAGACGGCGACGTAGAAGTTGGTGGTGCCGGCCTGGGCGCCGACGAGGCCATCGGCGAAGGCGGCGAAGCTCGCGGCGTCGGTGAAGCGGTCCTCGTCGGCGCGCACCAGCATGAACTGCTCGGAGACCATGTAGGCGTCGGAAAAGTCGACCTGCTGCTTGCGCTCGTCGTTGATGGTGATGCCGTCCATGCCGACGTCGAACTGGCCGTCGCGCACCGACTGGATCATCGCGTCCCAGCTCGACAGCTTCCACTCGACGGTAGCGTTGAGCCGGCGGGCGATCTCGTTGAAGGCGTCGTATTCCCAGCCGATCCCCTCCCCCGTCGCCGGGTCGGCGAAGTTGAGCGGCGTATAGGCGTTCTCCGTCACCGCGACGATGCGGCGGCCGGCGAGATCGGGCAGTTCGGCGGCGGCGGCGAAGGGCGAAAGGGCGAGCACGAAGGAGAGGACGGCTGCGGCGAGGCGCATGGCAGGGCTCCGGTGACCGGCGAGGGCCGGCGAGTCGGGCCCGAGTTTCCGCCGGGAGCCCGGTCGCGGCAAGAGGGGCGGCGGAGATTGGGGAGTGGGCGGTCTTACGTCGGCGGGGAGCGGGGCGACATGGTTCGCGAAAGCCACGGTCGTCCGGTTCGGCGCGTTCCGGTCGCCGTCGGGTGGCTCAGCCTCTCCATCGTCGTCACCGGGCTTGACCCGGTGACCCGCTCGCCTGTCGAAACGGTACGGCGTTCGCGAGGGAATTGTTGCACGCGGACAACCTATTGAACCGTACGATGCCGAGCGGCCATTGGGTCACCGGGTCAAGCCCGGTGACGACGATCGAGAGGTGTTTCAACTTGACCGAAGGCGGGCGCGACGGATTTCCAAACGAGGTCCGCCCAAGGCAGTGCGGTGAAGTCCATCATCCAATCAGAGTGTTGGTCCCGAAGGTCGGCGCGAACCGGACAGCAGTGGCGAAGGCGGACCATCCACGACCGCCGGCCGATGACGATCATCGATGCGCGGGCGATGGCCAATGCGAATCGGACGGACGAAGCACTGTGGCCGGCGTCTTTCGTGGATGGTCCGCCTGCGCGGACCATGACGACAAGACTGCCGCCTCTCCGACCAATCGCCGAGTTCCGAAGGCCACCGCACCACCCGCCCAAGCCCGAACCCTGCACCACCGTCAGAGCTTGACGGCCATGCCTTCCACCAGCGGCAGGGTGCGGACGGTGCGGAGTTCGGTGCGGGTGAAGGTGCGGTCCTGGCGGCGCAGCGTCGTCAGCATCTGCGTCGGGCCTTCGCCGACCGGGGCGACGAGCAGGCCGTTCTCGTCGAGCTGGTCGAGCAGCACGCCGGGGACCTGCTTCAGCGCGCCGTTGACGATGATGCGGTTGTAGGGCGCGTGGCGGGTGAAACCCTGGAAGCCGTCGGCGGCGATCAGGGTGACGTTGTCGATCTTCAGCATCGCGAGGCGGTCCTCGGCGAGATCGATGAGCGTGCGGAAGCGGTCGACGCTGACGACGCGGGCCGCGAGCTGGCACAGCACGGCGGTCTGGAAGCCGCTGCCGGTGCCGATCTCCAGCACCTTGTCGCTCGGCCGGAGCTCCAGCGCCTCGACGGCGCGGGCGACGTCGGAGGGCGCGCTCGTCACCTGGCCGCACTCGATCGGCAGCGGCCGGTCGAGTTCGACGCTGCCCTGGTAGGGGGCGGCGAGGAACAGCCGGCGCGGCACGCGCTCGATCGCCGCGAGCACGCGGCGGTCGGCGATGCCGACGCCGCGCAGCTTCATCGCCAGGTTGGCCATCGCCGTGCGGTCGGCCGGCTCCGCAGGCCTCATCGCCTCAACGCCCTCACGAGAAACGCCCCTCGCGCACGCCCCGAGCGGACGCGCGGCTCATTCGGACAGGATTCCGGCGAGGCGCGCAAGGCCCTCGCTGTCGGTCATGTCGAGCCGCAGCGGTGTGACCGATACATATCCGCGTGCGAGCGCGTCGACGTCGGTGCCCGGCTCGGGCTCGGCGAAGGTGCGGCCGTAGTAGAGCCAGTAGTAGGGCTTGCGGCGGATGTCGACGCGCGCCTCGATGCCGAGGCCGTGCAGCGAGGCGCCCTGCCGGGTCACCTCGACGCCGGCGACGGTCTCCGGCGCGCGGTCGGGGAAGTTGAGGTTGACGAGCGTGCCCTTCGGTATGCCGGCCGCATACACCTTGCGGATCACCGCCGGCGCGTGCGCCTCGGCCGTCTCGAACGGGATCTCGGCGTCCTCGGCCCATTCGAAGGCCTGGCTCAGCGCGATCGACGGGATGCCGAGCAGCGTTCCCTCGATCGCGGCCGCGACGGTGCCGGAGTAGGTGACGTCGTCGGCGGCGTTGCGGCCGGCGTTGACGCCCGAGAGCACGAGGTCCGGCGGCTCGGGCATGAGCTGGCGCACGGCCATGATGACGCAGTCGGTCGGCGTGCCGCGCACGGCGAAGCGGCGCTCGTCGATGTGGCGCAGGCGCAGGGGGTCGTGCAGCGTCAGCGAATGGGCGAAGCCGCTCTGGTCGGTCTCGGGCGCCACGATCCAGACCTCGTCGCTGACCTCGCGAGCGATCCGCTCGAGGGCCTCGAGCCCCGGGGCGAGGATGCCGTCGTCGTTGGTGATCAGAATGCGCATGTCATCCCTTTCCCGTCGCCGGCGCGGGCGCCGGCCGGCCCCGCACCTGCCGGATCCGATCGGTCAGCC
>LWCB01013615.1:0-49916 GCA_001630525.1 Coelastrella sp. M60 | reverse complement strand
ACGAGGCATGCAAAGGCAATTCGAGACTAACAAACCGTGAGACAGTTGCACACAGACTTATGTTGCCCTCCATATGCTTTCAAACTGTTGGCGCTTGACGTCACATAACAAACCCGGGTGGGGCTGATATCGACCTTTGAACTGCACAACACCTTCCGTAAATCACATTCGCATTGCGTCCAGGCCAACGAGACACATGTGCGGAGCCAGCCGTTAGTCACCGGCTGCCCACGTCCCAGACATACAAAGTTCAACGCTAACATCCCAGACAGTGTGCACTGTCGTCCAATTTTTCAGACGAGTTTGAAAAGTTCCACACATTTCTGCCAAGATGCGTGCTCTAATTCTAGTCGGTGGCTATGGCACTCGACTTCGACCATTGACGCTGACAGTGCCGAAGCCCCTGGTTGAATTTTGTAACAAGCCTATGATTGTGCACCAAATTGAAGTGAGTTTGCGATTTTGTCACCGAGGGGGTCTGTTGACAATGAACTGGCAGCGATAGCGCTGTTGTGCTTACTTCTATCATTCGTGTATGTAGGCACTAAAGAATGCTGGAGTGACGGAGGTGGTGCTGGCAATCAACTACCGTCCAGAGGTATCAATGAGCGATGGTTGGTCAGCGGTTGTGCTCCGGCCGCAGTGCGCTTTCCGCAGTTAAAACTCATGGCGAACGTTTTGTGATACCATTTACAGGTGATGATGGGCTTCATTTCGGAGTGGGAGCCAAAGCTGGGTGTGAAGATTCACATCTCGCAGGTCAGCACTGAGCTGCAGCTGCAAGCCAGCCGGTACAGCAGGTAGATCAACCCATGCGACTCAGAAAGCAGTCGCGGCCGTGATTTTTATGTTCACACCAGAGTAATTATACGTTGTGATGGCAGAAAATTGGCTGACTTTCACTACTGGCAATAGTGACAGGCCCATGCTCATGATGTATTCAAAGGGTCCATCGTTCTGCTTGGTTCGCTTACACATTCAGAAAGCTTGATCGCCTCTGCTGCAGGAAAAGGAGCCCATGGGTACAGCTGGTCCGCTCGCTTTGGCCAGGGATCTGTTAGACGATGGAAGCGGGCAGCCATTCTTCGTCCTCAACAGGTGACAAGAACAAATGCCAGCTTTGATGTTGCCATGTGCCAGTCAAACGCAATGACTCTGGCATACTTCCGTGGCTTATTGAATGTTCGTTGCATCAATTCCATATAGCTGCCCCCTGCAGTGACGTGTTGTTTGGTGTAGCTCCTGTCTCCGTATGCCAGCTTCACAGCTTACTGTGCTGCTGCTGTTGCCGACTTGTGCGCAGTGATGTCGCTTGTCAGTACCCATTGAAGGAGATGCTGGATTACCATAGAGCACGAGGTGCTGAGGCCACTATTCTTGTGACAAAAGTGAGGCATACTGTCAGCTTTGATGTCATCGGCAAGCTGCGTTGTTGAGAGCTGTTGAGACTTCTGATGCTTTGCATAATAAGGCCCTTGGCTACATTGCTCATGCTGTGGTCTGAATGCATGTAGAGGCTGGCTGTGGTCGCATCATTGACAGTGTCGCCTCAGCTGTGGTTATCCTTGCCGTATAATAAGAGTGTTTTCCAGCGCTGACTATCAGTGTGCCGCTGGCCATCTAGGTCGATGACCCTTCCAAGTACGGAGTGCTGATCATCAATGAGTATGGTCAGGTGCAGCAATTTGTTGAAAAGCCAAAGGTAATTGTGGTCAGGTCAGTCATGCACACATGCAAGGGCAAGTGAGAGTCATATACAAGTGACGAGGCTATGACACATTCCGAGGCTGCAATCCCACTATGGATATTTGATCTGTACTGCCACCAGTTCCTGAGATGATGCTGCATACATGTTGCTTGCAGGGAACACCTTCATGCATGCATGTCAGGGGCTTTTTTGTTTGAGAGTACCTTTTTTGTTTCAGAGTACCCTGACTGACATTGCTCCTCTGTCCCTGCAGGAGTTTGTGGGCGACAAGATCAATGCGGGCATCTATTGCTGCAGCCCCAAGGTTCTGGATAGGATAGAGTTGCGCCCTACTAGCATAGAGAAGGAGGTGTTCCCTCATGTGGCTGCTGATGGTGGCCTGTATGCTTTCACACTGGGGGGCTACTGGATGGACGTTGGCCAGCCCAAGGACTACCTGAAAGGTGAGAAAGGCTTGATATACAGACTGGGAACAGCTCCTTGTGTGCGTTTGCTTGTGTAAGTGTCTCTATTCTCTTAGCAAGGGATGCACTATGGAGGTGAGTGCTTCACACATTGTCAGGTCACCAAACAACCAGCAACCTCATCTGATCTGTCCTGAGGTCATGAAGGGACAATATGCAACCACTGTGCAGGCTTAACCCTTCATTTGGACTCCCTGAACATCTACAACCCATCAGCACTCTACAATGCAGAAGGTGTGGTTGGGAATGTCATGGTGGCCCCAACAGCCAAGATTGGTAGTGGCTGTAAGATTGGTCCTGATGTGAGCATTGGTGATGGCTGTGTCATTGGTGATGGTGTCAGACTCAGTAATTGTGTGGTCATGAGAGGGGTGGAGGTGGGACACCACAGCAAGGTGGGTACGCAGAGAGGGCATCCGGTGGACAGCGCCATTGTGAACAACAACGGGACAGCAAAGTAGGCATGATGTGTGCAAAAGTATATTGAAAAGCTTTAGCTACAAGGGCTGCCACCAACATCAAGCACATCGTGCACTGCATAGCAGCTTTGACCCAAATTAAAAAATACCAACAGCAGAGGAAGGTTTCCATGATCAAGGGTACATGTCCTGGCTTAGGGTTGGAGTTTGTGTAATGCACAGTTGTGTATTGCATGAGTAATTTGATGAATCAGGTCCCTTGCACAGCTTGGAAAAATACCTTGGAGGAATACCGTACTGAAAAGCTGCATCATGTTCTCCGTATTGAATGGTGACACATGCGTTCCTGCATGTGCAGGTTGATAAGAGCATCATTGGTTGGGACAGCCGCATTGGAAGCTGGTGCAGGCTGGAGAACCACTGTGTGCTGGGAGAAGATGTCCAGGTCAAGAATGAGTTGTACATGAATGGAGCTGTGGTTCTGCCACACAAGGAGATCAAGGACAGTGTCTCTTCACCCAACATCATTCTGTAGATTGGAGAAATCTGCAACCAAGAGGTGCTGGTGATTCAGTGCTGTTGCCTTCCTGGCGTCTGGTAGCACCTGCTTTGCTCTGGTGCCTACTTGTTACACCAATGCTGGAGACAAGATGGCGCTTATTTGTTCGATAGTCGTGGAGAGTATCTTCAGGCAGTGCGTACAACAGCAGTGTGCACCTATGTGCAGGACTCCTTGTTGTCAAGCCACTGGCAGATGTACAGGCTATGTCTTGATGGCTCATAATCAATCGCCTAAAGATGCACATTGGGCACCGTCTAGCCCCTTCCTGCAACAGGCAAGTTTGCAACACGTATCAGCGGGACTTGTCCTCAGTATTATCAATCAAGAAAAACTGGGTGCTACTTGGGATTGGCAATTACAGCTTGCTTGAGGTTGTTGACATGGTGATGACAAGTTTGAATGACCACTGAGGTCACATTCTTGGCCAAGTCGGGGAAGCATTGTCCTTGACGGCATGAGCAGATGATATAACTGGATAGGCTATGGTGGCGTCATAGTCATGTCTAGCACAGGGGCCCTGTGGCTTGGCACATCCTGACCAATGTCATTTCTGTGTGCTGTCAATCCACTGATATCTGCCAGTGGCTACACTGCCTGAAGTGGCGTTTGCATCGTGAAAAGAGTGGGTGAGTGCATAAGCTGGTCCGAAACACAGCATTTGGTTTCAAGTCGTCATCATGCCATATTGTATTGCTGTCTAGTCTGCTGGTGTTCAGCAGTAAGCACTACAACTCCCAGCAGTGCAATACGTGCAGGACTCAGAGACATGACTCAGTAGTCCTGTGGAAAAGTTTGTGGGTTGCTTCCTATGCAGCCATGATGACAGTGATGATGAGTTTGCAAGGGAGGTGGTGAGCCTCACCACTGAGTAGTCAGAATATCTGTCATGCTTCGTTGCATGTGTATTGTTTATATGATGTTCTATGCATCTCTGGCCTCGTGAATGCCGAGTTACTTTGACACATTGAAGCGGAGGCCTGTATGGGCCGGCAGCATCATGTTGTTGTTGGGTGCCTTGCAAGGTGTTGCACTCATAGTGGGATATGAGATGCTGTTTGGACTTGTTGTGCAGATAGTGTACATCATGTTGTATACAACATGTTGTGTGAATGAGAGTTGGCTCGTGCAGCAGAGTGAATGCAATGCTGGCTGATAAAGACAGGTAATTGCTGCTCCTAAGGGGTCGTGTGTAACAAAAGCTACTAGCTCTAGTAGATGCAAAGGTGCAGATGTTTGTTTGTGTCAGCAATAACTGCATCCCAGAGCAGGTAATCTACAGCACGAGCCAGTCTTCAGAACAGCCAACTAGTGTTTGATGTGCCACAAAACAGGAAGTTGTTTATGTTGAAATATATAACCAACTTGGATTATACCAAGGGCCTCGTGGCCGGAGTGGGTGTTGCTACTACTACTGTATTAATTCAGTTGTTCACTGGTTTCAAAGTTTTGAAGTGGGGTTCATGCACGCAAGAAAGCAAGCAGCTAGCAACATATCTTGAAGTTTCTCGGACTCGATGGCAGTATGTTAGCATAAAAAAATGGTGTGAATTTACAAGGCTCACCCAGAGCCTCTGATGGTTCTCTCACGTGATATCCAAACAAGATGTACAGAGCAAAAGCCAGCCTGCGTGTGCTGACACAATCGACACAGCGTTCCTTGCTGGCCTGCAGAGTCAAGCAGTCAGGCATGATCAACCAGTCAACACAAGCAGTTTACATCCATGTTGCTGCACGAACCAAATTACCCGTTCTTTTCACTGTCAGGGTAAACAAAAGACGGTGGTTTACCGAGCCACTGGGCAAAGGAGGTTTCCTATACATCCTGATCAAACCAGCACTGACAAACTACTACCAAGCACGCCATGACAAATATTTATTGCATGGCTAACTTGTTTACTACCAAGCACGCCACGACAAGCCAACGGTGTGAGGATTGTAGTCAGCATGTAAAGCCTGTCCGTCTCTGTGGTAGCATACTGAGTGATATGCACCAATCGGTGCAGCAGGACTTTCAGCTGCAACCACGCAAGATGACCAGCATAGACTATGAGGCCAGCTGAAGGCAGTCATACCTGTACTGCGAACAAGGCATTGAGAATGCACGAGGCCTCACTCCGAACAACGGCTGATGCAGTCTGTGCCACAAAGCAAAACCTGTGCGAAAAGCTGATCAGCAGCTGCAGTACTTACTACTTTATAGCTGGAAACGCGCTTGGACGGCCACACTCAGCTGGCCTGATCACATACCAACCACTCGCACTGACACACAAGCTGCGTGCTACCCTGTGCTAGCTCTGCCTTTGTATGAAGCATAAACATCCATCTACTCCAGGTCACACAATGCTCATTGCAATGACAGCAACATGGCACACCCAACTGCATTGAGCACTCTGTGAAAACTTAGCCCCCCCAACATATCCAAGTCACCAGTGGGCTGCCTAAGCACGAAGCCTGCACACAACTTGGGGTTTCTGATTGCTATACAAAGCACCTTGGCAAGGATGCATTCTCAAAAATCTGCACTCTTTCAAAATCACGCAACAGGTCTCGGCACACAACCAATCTACATGGCAAAATGGCTGATCATCACAATCTTGATCAAACACAGGCAGGCTCTGCCAGGTGCAATACTCAATAGGCATAACACAACAACACAGCTGCGCTCATCACCTTCAATGCAGCAAAATTCGCAGCAATTGTATCAAGCATGCTGACATGGAACCCCATGATGCATATCTTGGACCACAACCTTGTTAAAGAGCGTGAGTGTTGCAGCACCTCTAAACCACGCCAGTGACATGACATCCCAGTTGATTGCCATGTCACTGCATTTCCCCTTGAACCTTCCTGCAAAATGCTGTTAAGAAGCCAAAATGGGAAGGATATACAGCCTGAAGCAGAGGCGCACCACAGCACGTATACAGTTCCAAAATGGGGAGAAGAAGAAGCATTGTGCGCAATCATTGAATTCTCTGCATTACGCAGAAGAGAGTCATAAGCAACGTTATTGGGGGGGCACAGGCACCCTTACACCCAGCTGAAGACCAGTCTACCTGTGTGGGAGTAGATCAAAGCAATGATGTTGCATCTTGTGAGAACTGGCCATACCATGATGCCCATTCACAATTGACACCTATACCCAGTGTTGGCACTTGTGCCTGTTGTGACACAAGCTGTAAACATCCTCAGGACTGCAATGCAGCTTGCACCAACAAGTCAGCAGCACTGCTCCTATCAAGAAAGTCCCTAATCCCTTGACGACAGCCAGCCAACACAGGCTTGCTATGACAGATCTGCCATTACAAGCCTGCACCTTCCTCAGTAGTCGTAGCAGATGTTCTGCCGATGTGCCCACCACTCGGGACCATTTCAGCACTGCTACACAACACCTCGCAGAAACATTGTCCAGGGTAAACATGTACCAGGGTAATCCGCACAGCATAAGTCTCGCCAGACGATACTCACTTCTGCTGCGATGTATGCGGGGCAGGGACCTGCTGTGCTGCTGCTTGTTGAGCTGCATAAGCTCCCAATTTGACCGTCATGATGTGCCTCCAGGGCTCCTCACCACTGGTCCTGTACCGGGTGCGCCTGATCAAGGCATTACTGCCTGTATGACCACCAGCATCAGGATGACTGCAGAAAACAGGACCAGCAGCATTGCCTGCTGCCCGCTGCTGGACTGGTACTGAAGCATCACAGCATGTCTTGTCACTGCTACCAACCGCAGGTGTAGCAGGTGCAAGGTTGGTGCGGCTGCATGGCGGCCTCTTCAGAGCTGCTGCCAGCAGGCCCTTAATCTTCCGGCTGCTACTTCGATTGTTTTTCCATTCTGCACTGGCTTTCCTGGTGAACTTCAGACTGCCAGTGCTGTCTACGCCGCAATCTGGACTGTTAGCTGCTGCTAAAAGAGCAAGAACATCAGCTGTTGCAGGTGAGCATTCTTGTAGCTGATATGTGGCACTACCTGTTGCTGCTGATGCTGCACCATCTGCAGTCACTTCACAACCCTGTCCACACCCTACACCTCCTGTTATACGCAGCGCTCCTGCAACCGCTGATGTTGGAACAAGTTCGGAATTGACACTGCTGCAATGGGTTGCAACAGCCTGTGGTTGCATCACTTTGCAGGAATACTCTAGATTGGGAGCTTGACCTGCTGCCTGTCCTGCGACCGCTGTTGATTGTCCATCACGCGCCGCAAGATGCAGCAACTGCTGCTGCATCTCAGGCGGCAGTATGGACGTCAGCTGCTCCGCACTGAGGTGAGGTCCCATTCCTGCCGCACGTGCTTCAGCTGCATGAGCTTGCACAGACTCAGCAACATATGCTGTCTCAGCTGCAGGAGGGGCGCTACCCACTGCAGGATGACACACTTGTGCAGCTGCTGTGTGATGGGTACCTTCCATGTCAAAACTCATTCTTCTGACATTCCTGATCTTTGCTGCCAACTCGGCCAAAGCAGGTGGAGACCACTTACTGAGGAGTGCCTGCCGAGTTCTCCAAGGTGGCACAGGCAAACCTTGTTGTTTGTAGCTGATCACCATCTGCTCGCTCAACAACTTGACCAGAGTCTCCAGCTTTCCCACAGGACCAACAAAACACAGTGGGACAGCCTGCAGCAGCAGAGCGACACATGCGCTCAGCGGCTAGCGCCCTCATCACCCTTCATGGAGCATCACAAGGCACATTCTCACCTCACAGTAGCAACATTACGTCGACAATCAAACGTCACTCACAACAACCCATGTTCACAAGCTGTGTCTGCAGCACAACCTACATGACTGACCTGCAGCAGAGCCTCGTACTGCGCTGTTGGGTGGGCTATTGTGAACTGCTCTCGTAAGCAGGGCTCAACAACCAACGGTTCAGGAAGATACTCTGGCTCAGAGGCTGCGCAATTGCGCCAGCCCAGGCATACGATATATCTGTGCCGCAGGTTCTGCAGGCAGCTGCGGGCGTTCTTTGCACGCTCTTGCTGGGCACCATCTCTGACCTGCACCAGGTATCCTGCTGCCAACAGTTCACGAGCCATTGCCTCTATATTCATGAGATTGTGGGACCCGGAGAGCCCAACCACAGAAGGCATATCAGTGCTGTATGTAGCTGCTTCTGGGGAAGTTGCTGCCACTGCTGCTGGGTAAGTGGCACGCAGGAGCCGCAGCTGATGTGATAACTGCACAAGCAAGACGTCAGAAAACCCTCTTAGGCAACTGATTGCGACATATGAATACCGATGGCTATTATTTTGATGCTCGTTGATCGACTATCATGTTGGTTGTTGCCATTGTCACAAGCACCTACCACACTGCTAACATTTACCCATGTGGGAACATACAACGATTGCGAAAAGGCACTGACTGGGACACAGCAACTCAGAAAGTGGTACAGCAAAGGCTTCAAACCCACCTGCGCTGCAGCAGGCAAAGTGCATCGGCACAGGGCAAGTACTTGATTGAGCAAAGTATGAGATCCAGCATCTGCTGCTTGCAAAGCCTGCTCAGAGGTACAACGATCCAGTGCTGCGCTGCTTAACCGTTTGCTGCTCATTTCGCAATTGAAAAGAGGGCTGAACGGGGACTGAATCAAGTTCTGGGACGAATCAGGAAAAGAAGGCGCCATCTGTATCACAGCAACGAAAATCAAGCAACGCTGGAGAATGAGATGCTATTCCATGTTTCTGCAAGAGCAAATGACTAGCAATCAAGCTGCTGTTCGACATCACTGCAAACGCGGGAATGGGCTGGTGTTTGTTGAAAACTTCGCAGGTGGTCGTACGCTGCAACGCATGATACAGCCGCATGAGCTTTACAACACATGCATAGACTGCAGTGATCACACAACTGATGCTGTTGAGGCACGTACACACTCCGGCGGTGCTACGTGTGAGCTACACAGTCAGCAAGCATCACTCACGAGCTTGCCCTGCTGCTGTTGGTTATGCGATTGAATCTTTTGCGAATTATACAGACACGGCCAGCTTGCTGCCCTTTCTGGTATCCAATTGTCGCCAATCCGATTCTGCCAGCACAGCATCTGCAGCGGACTCGCCGGCAGCTGTCTTACAAAAGCAAGGATTTCATTGCTGCGCACTGCAGTCGATGTTTGAGGACAACCTCAGCGATGCTGCTGACGCTCCACCTATCATCTGACTGTGCTGATGTCATTCATGAAGCTTAGCAAAGATGTCAGGCAAGAAACACCTAAATTTCATCTTACAATGACGTTAAGAATGATCCTACTGATGATGGGCCAGGCGTGTAGTCTTGAGAGGCTTGTATAAACGAGACGTCAACTGCACAGCTTCGGCTTCAGGGATGCGAAGGTCAGAAACACGATCTGATGCTCTTTTCTACAATCATCCCCACCTCTTAATCCCGTAAGCTTAACTTATGGAACATGGACAAGTTCCCGAGCAGCATTGCTTTAAGTACATTGCAGCTGCAGCACCATGTCCCAGTGCTCTTATACACAGCCGCTGGAGCAGGTTCAAGAGGCATCAACCATTGCAAGGCTTGCCGGGATTGGTTACTATGACGGAGTGAGAGAAAGCAACCTTACAATTATTGGTGTACACAGACACTGCCGGGAACTTCAACTGCACAGTGCATCACCTCTGGAGCATTGACGCGCGTGTGTGCAGTGTTGCAAGCCAAATCATCTACCGTACGTACACTCCATTGTTTGTAACTTGTATTTGGCGATGTGACGGTGAGAAACAGCCAGGCCATGTCACCATACGCACTCCACCACACTGCCAAACAGGCAGCAGCAACCACCATCTAGGCGTGCTTCAACTTCTTGGCAACAGGTATTACATAAAACACTTTCCACACCAAGTCATAAACGCGTTCTTTTTTTCCACAATAAGTTTTTGGCTAAATTTTTACCAGCCGCAACTGACTTTGCCACATCTGGAGACATGGAAGTGAGAGCATGGCAGCCACACAACCATGGTGACATGATCAAATATTGTACTACAATCAGTGGCTGACATGGTTCATAAACTGAATGCTGCTGCAATGTGCAACGCCGTAATGCTAAATGACTGCTTGTGTACAGCAAGTCATAACAAAAAAATAAAATTATCAAAAAGGGCATTTGTTTGTTTCAGCCATCTTTGCTTTCAAGTTGTCGCACAGACCGTGTTTTTTGACAACAATCGCTGCAGTAGGAAAGGCTGCCATTGCTAGGAGCAGCGCCGAACTTTTGGGTCCACTGACCTGGTGTGGAGCTCTTGAGGGCGTTGCAGTGCTCAACAAGGGGTGCCAGTGCTGCGGCATGCCGTCATCTTCAACGAACCTGGTCACCCCATGTCCGACCGACACGTCTTAGAGCACTCCTCGGCCAGATGGGCACATCCAAACTGCAGACTGCAATGAGTTGTCCCCCTTGCATCATCCAGGTATCTGTTGCTCATCTTGCTCAATGACACTTGATGCCTTGGCTTGAAGATCACCAGTTTTCTTCCACCTCCACCTTGAGCATCAGTGGCAGCACTCCTTCCATGATCTTCTTGATGTCAAGAGATATGCCAGGCCACAGGGTCTGTGGTACCTCCATCACCACCTCATCATGGACAGTCAGCAACAGCCGACAGTTGTACGGTGACACAGTCAACTTCTGGTGAAGCTGCAGCAGCGCCAACTTCAGCACATCCGCACTAGTGCCCTGCAGCAGCAAACCCTGGTATGTCACCTTCTGCTAGGGTGCATTGTGTGGATTTGCAGCTTAATGGAATGTAGCTGCCCTCTCAGTGCCCTTTGCCCTCAAGGCCTGGCTGCTAGGTCCCGGTGGGTGTACTGTTCTGCGCAGCAGCTGCAGGAAACCGCTGTCCATGACATGTACCCCCCCACTGCACTGTTGGATCAGCAGGCAGCAACAAATGCTGTTGATACCGGCACCACAACATTGACAGGTCCGGCGGGATAGAGCAAGAGACCATCTGCAGTGTTCATCAGCTAAGTGGAAGTAGCCAGCACTGAATTCCTAGGGTTTGACAAGGTGCTGCTCATCTGAAGGTCAGCAAGAGATACAGCCATGCATGGTTGGCTGTGCTACTGGCAGTTGCTCCCACCTGGATGGGGGCATTGCCCGCCTGACGCAGCACAGCTGAATCATCTTCTCTTTTAGCCAGTCTCTTGAGCCCCTTCATGTCAGGTAGACTGTCCAAGTCAGCGGTGCCAAACAAGCCCCGTAGACCCTCAGCCTGGAACTTGAACAATCTGCGCCTGCCTAAATAGCTCTGAGTGTAGCCATGAGCCACTCCAGAGCGCTGATTGTGTGTCATGTAGCTCAGTAGTCCAGGATACGCAGCAAAAAACCTGCAAATTGCAGGAACCCATGCAGCAGTGCAAGCACCATTGTCTGTATACAGTACAGAACAACCGTGAGGACACATGCCACCACAGGATACAGCAACAATGCACATGCATGGGTGATTACAAACGCAGCACACTTACTTGTCCAGCATATTTCTGCCATCCTTTTCTGTAAACCCTATGTCACCCTTGGATATCGCCACCCCTGCTGCAAGGTTGCGGGCACCTGCACCATAGGCTATGCTAAAGTTGACACGCTTGCCAAGTTGACGGTCCTCAGGTGTGATTGACTCCTGATACAGCAGGTGCAGCAGAGTGGGCACGATAATGTCAGCACAGTAACTGTAAACTGCAGGCACGGGTGGTGTGTAGTATTTCACACTGTAACACAAATGGCATTTGTGCAAGTCATTTCACACGGCAGGCTTGTACCTTCCAAACAACATACTGCCTTTGTAATGCACTAGCACACTAGCCAGCAGAATTTCCATTGCTGCCCCTTTGTAACCTACACAAGTTAGACTGGTTGAGTCTGTCACCTGCCCCAACACCTAACACCATGATTGCATAAATGGGATTCACCTCTGGTTTTCGCTGCAGCAGCACTCGTGCTGTGGCCGCGTGCACATCTCCCTTCAATGCCTCCTGCAGAGCCTGGTCACCAGACAAGGCTGCCAGCACACGCAGCTCCACCTGCGAGTAGTCGGCTGACACTAGCACATAACCCTCTGCAGGGCGGTTGAAGGCCCGGCGTATGTCAGCAGCACGCGGGTCATGCATAGGCAGGTTCTGTAGATTGGGATGACTGCTGTTGATGCGCCCAGTTGCACCGCCAACCTGATGCAAAATTGTATGGACCCTGCACAAGAACAACAGCCTCGTTTCTGCGGGGGTTAACTGATGGAAGGACAAAGGCGTGCTCCTCATATCTGCCAGCCTGGTCAGCTGCTGTGTCTTCTGACAAATATAACATGCACCTTGTTGCCTTGAAGGCTTTTGACTATATGCTGTGCCTGAAGGAGTGGGAGTCAACAGGCCGATAACCAAACAGCTCTGCCCAAGGGCCTTTGTGATCACACATTGCAAGACTGCCGAGCAGTATTTGACAACATGTGGCAAGCAGATTCTGACAACAATACAATAACGCAAGAAATTAACAAGACAATCAACACATATCACAAGTGGGATGACACAGAGTGTGACACTTCTGGCGTGCAGCATGGTGGCAAACAACCATTCTCCCATCTATTGCCTTGGGCATGGACAGTGTCATCCACCCCCCAACATAACAAGCGCTGTTGCTGTTGCGCACATACAGGATAGCCCTTACCTTCCTGTCTCTGGTGTAGCTGCATCCATGTAGCTGGGTGTGTAGTACCTAGTCAGCAGAGTGTTGTGGTGCAGCCACTCCTTGTATGTGTTCTTGAAGGGGCTGTCTTCCAGCTTCTCTATGTGTTCCTGCATGCCAAGGACATGTACAGCTGATGAGCAGGGCAAAGTTGACTCTGTGCGTCTCACACTCCAACGACATGGTTTCAGCAGAGGGGCAGATGTGGCTTAGATAGCTTCTTTGTTGCCGTGTGTTCCAACATCTGGGCCATACTGCAACAGAAAGAGGCAGATGCAAAAACACCAACACAATGGCACACACTAGCAGACCATCATCAGCCACCCACCATGCCTGTTGCCTTAACACCACTTGCGGTTTTTGGGATGACATACTTTGAATCACGTGGCTTGAGCTGCAGCTTGTCATAGATTATCCTGCTCAGTTGATGCCTGGCCTGTATGTTGAACTCCTCACCAGCCAGCTCATACAGCTGCCGTTCCAACTTATGGGCAGTCTCCTGCACCAGTGTTAGCAAATCATTGCACAGTGTCAGGTTAACCCTAGACTAAACAGCGCCTGAGCAGGCGAGCGGCTGCAGCAAGCCGAGTCTTGCTTGCAGCAGTGGCTGTGCCAGGTGCTGCACTGGTTTGCTGCTGTCGTGAGTTGATTGTGCATGCATGTCGAGCTTGGAACAGGCCCTTGCGTGCGAACAGTCAATCGGCTTACCTGGAGCTGCTGCTTCTGCTGCAAGAGCATGTCTCTGTCCACACCCAAGCCGCAGAACTCCATGTCACTGAGCACCCGCTGCACAGGGACCTCCACATCCTTCAGCAGTCTCATCAGCTTGCCATCATCACCCAGTTGGCGCATATCGCTCTCAAACACGCCACGCAAGGCATGACTGGCCCACACCTCAGCAGCTGCTTGCCACCTGCTGTCATCTGTTGCACCCTGATCATGTGCTGCCTGCTGGCTTATGCTTGTAGGTTGCTGCCTGTGTTGATGAAAAGCCCGCAGTGCCTCACTGAGGTCCTGGAGGGAGGTGTTCAGCATCTGCCGTGTCATAGTAGGCAGAGCACTGTGCTGCTGACGCAGAGCATCTAGACCCTCTCTGTTCTTTGTGGTGCTCTCCTTCCAGCGCTCAGGGTCCAGAAGGCAACCAGCAACCAGCACATCAGATTCAACACCTGCAACAGAAAAAGCAATGGCTTGCACCAAGCTTCTCCAAAACACCAAAAAAGCAGCTTCTACCACCGACAATAAATCAACTTCATAGTCAGGGGTTTCTGCAGTGCTGGCACTTGCACAAGCAGCCATCAGCACAGGGTCAGGTTTCCCACTCACCTTCCAGCCTTATCCCCCAGTGCCTCAATTCAGTGTAGCACCTCTTGCTCTCGAACATTATCTTGGGGCAGGAAGCAGACTCAAGGAGGGGCTGCACTACTGTCAGCACAACCTCGGCAGGCAGAGAGTCACTCATCACAACCAGGGCCAGCTGCGGCCGATAATACTGTTCACCGTGGTCAAGCTGCTGTTGCGGCAGTGGCGCAACTACTGACTTAACGATGGCTGCTGAGACCACAGGGGTGCTGCTGCTTCTGCTGGTAGAGGCTCGAGTGCGTCTACGCCGCCGCCGATCTAAACTTGTATTGTCATACACAACATCAACTGTGTCAGCTTCTTCAGGAGTGTCAGCAGCTGGCCTGCCATTTGGAAGTGCATCTGCTGGATACGCTGCTGCTTCATCAACAAGTGGCACTTGTTCAGCTGTCAAGAGTTGATCCCACATGCAGCACAGATAGGATGGCAGCTGAGGTGCAACCCCAGGTCTGTAGTCATAACTCTGAGGCCATGACCAACTTGTGGGTCCCTGCAGTACAAAGGTGAGAGTAAAGAAGTATCAAGGCTACTAGTCAGAGGAAGCTGTTGTGCATGGATGAACACAGCTCGCGTAAGCTCTTGCACAAGTAGACAGGGTCTCCAGTATCAGCTTCAACAAGAAGCCATGTATGTCTTTACCTTGTGTGCTTGCAGCCTGGGTATCATCTGCTGCAGCTGCTGCTGTGTTGTGATGACATTCACATCAGGGATGTGCTGCAGCAGACCATGAGGGAGTGAGTTCACGGCATCCGGGAAGGGTGGACTCCTGGGGGCGAGCACTGCTCCACTGGTGCCTGTCAGCCTGAATGACTTGTTGCCAGCAGCATCTGCAACTTTAGCAAGCAATGATCTGCTGCCACTGTCGTTGTCTGCGTTATTGATGGCAGATCCAGTGCTGCTGCTTTCATCGGCTGACTGCTGCTGCACAAGCCAGTCAGCAAGCTTGTCCACAGCTGCTGGTACAGCAGCGGCCAACTCTGGGTCTGGTGCAGCAGCACCACCGAGCAGAAGCTGCATTCTTGGCAGTTCCTGAACCAGCTTCATCATCTCCAATCTCCTCAGCAATGGTTCTATTTCTTGGATGCTGAACCCTCTGAGCTGAGATCGCTGGAGGTCAAGGTCTATCTCATTGACTGCTTCTGGCCTGCATTGGAACCATAGCTCTGTGACTTGGCCAGTATATTGACAGAGCCAGTCATGTGCAGCGTGCAAGGTACAGGGGCCTATACTCAGTATGTACATGGTTGAACCAGACGATGGCAAAATCCTCCAGAATGGTATGTCTGGTGATCACTGCTGGCTGTTTGTGCTTCCAAAAATTCTGTGCATTCACAAGACAGCTGTTAACTTATTGCTCACCAAGTTCAGACCTGAACATGGTAAGCTGTCTCCTGATACCCATCATCCGCACCTGAGGATGGTGATGTCTCGGTATCTCTCTGCTTCTTCCTGCTTGCCCTGCAGTTTGGCCGCCACACCCTTCTTGAGGCTGTCCAGGTGCTGAAATACACCTCCAACGTCCCCGCACGTCTTCAACAGCTCAGCAGCAGTCTTGGCACCAATGCCTGGAATGCCAGGGACATTGTCAGACGAGTCACCAGCCAGCGCCTTGTAATCAGCAACCTGGACGGTGAACGAGGCTGTGTGAGCTCCATTGCTGACAAGTTGAGCGCCACAGTAGCAGGTGCTTCTGACATCAGGCATAGCATGCACTGGCCAGCTGCCATATAGGGAGAGTTCAGCGACATAACTAACATCACACAAGGCCTGATAGCTGTCATCAAGGAGGCCCCAAGCCGTCAGGTTGTATGCCTGTTACCTGAGCTGGCAGTACCCCAAGTCTCTGAATGACTGCTGCTGCATCCATCAGCGCCACTGAGGGGCCATTGCTTCTGCTCCTGAATCCAGGCTTGTTTGGTGCGCCAGCAGGGCGCAGGATGGCAACTTGACCAGCATCGTCAACTATCTGGTTGACAGCACATGCATATGTTTGTTTCCAGCTGCTCAGCATCAACACAAATCGTCTGAGTATGTGTGGTTATCTGTGAGAGGTATACCACAAGATGGAGTGTAAGGCCACATCACTATCTCATGGAAACAACAGGAAACATCTTCTGGCCATGTGTCAAGTTACATGCACACTCCTGTTGAGCACCGCCTATCTCGTATGAATCTGCTCACCTGGTACAAGTCCATGTCACTACTGTACACTCTGACAACAAAACCAGCCCTGCTGGCTTTCATTGCCACACCAGCCATCAGATCATCAGCCTCATACCCAGCAGCAGTAACAGTGTACACCCTCATGAAGCGCAGCAGCTGCTGAAGGTTGCGCAGGTCTGCACCAAAACCAGGTGGTGCCTTTGCACGGTTGGACTTGTACTCGGGTAGCAGCTCATGCCTGTAGAAGGACATGTGCATCCAGGGAAGGCATGTGCATCATGATCTGAAAGGTCAGTGGCCCCTAGGCCAAGACACCATGTATCACGGTCAAAGCACAGATGGAGAGATGTTATTCACACCTGAAACGCCTGTGACATGGTGCTTAAAATTGGCAAAAAAGTTGCAGTCCTGCTCACCTGAATGACTTCACTGGTGCATCAAAGGCCACAATCAGTGCATCAGGCTGCTCCTCCTCCAGGAGCACTGTCAGACTCCTCAGGAAGCCAAAGGTCACAGTGGTTGGTATGCCATCAGATGTTGACAAAGTACCATGACCACCCTTGTTTGCCATGGTCTGCCACATGCCCCAGTAAGCCCGGAATGCTAGATTGTGACCATCAATCAGGAGCAGCTTGCTGGACTGCTGATCAGCAGCCAGGCCTGCAGGACCAGCGGCTGATACTGTGGGTGGCAGAGAGCTTGTGGCTCCTTTGTCGAGTTTAACTGGGACACAGTATAACCGCTTAGAGCTTAAACGAGATTGGCGGGGGATTTTGGTGGCATGCACTGGCACCAGGACGCTGAGGTGTGTATCCAGCTGTTTGACTGTTGGTATAATCCACCCTGTTGCGTTTGAATGCCTTGGACAATGAGTAGTGGCATTGCGAATCATACGAGACATGCTCCGCAGCATTGTCGTGCCTGGATCGCACTCGGTAAGAATGCGAGGCATGCTACATCTTTGGACCTAAGTCAAGCATACTGTTGCATCGCTGCACGGCCATTCCGTGCCTTTATAATGTGCACCAAGACTACATCTGCGTCCTTTTGCAAGGTTCTGTACATGTAAGGCCGCTTTTCTGTCATGACTGACAATGACTCCGTACTGTACACTAACAATGACAATGGTATCTGTGGCCAGTACTGTTGTTACCCCGTCCTGCACAGCAACACGGCTTCAACAGATGCAGCTGTCGCTGCAAGCACCTGCAGCAGTCGGGGTCGTCGTCATCATATACCGTACGCTCGTAGTCCCCACTGCAGCTGCAGACTGGCAGAGTACGGATCCCATGCCGTATGGTTATGTGCGCAGACCTACACACCGTGCCATCCGGCATGCATCTCTTACCAATCTCTTTGTCACCTGCAACATTAAGACAGACTCTCCCTTGGTCACCTTCATCAAGTGATCCTTCCAAGTTCAGATCCCTCCTCATGCACCCAGCCAAGTTCACATCACTCCAGCTGTACATGCAGCAGTGTCCTGATGCGACCGAATCTAGCTTTGCTGTCACCAGAGAAGCTACAGACGGAGGGTTTAGGCTCGGTGTTTATGGTAACCTGCGGTCCCAGCCTGATTATGCACAAGCAGCAGAGCAGATCATAGCAGCTTGCCATGGCAGCACATGTAGGTTCTCAGCATTGCCGGCAGCAGCAGTGCCTGTCATCAGAGCTGCATTCGCAAGGCAGGGCTACAGCGAGGTTTACAGCAGCCCCTGCTGGCAGTACACTTTACAGGGACCTCTGGTCCTGCAGTTGAATGCCCCTGATCTCCGTGAGCGACTGCAGCACCAGCTGGGAAGCCAGTATGAGCTCAGTACACTGGCACAAGAAGATGCGGATCTAGTGAACAACTTGTGGACATACAAGTAAGTGCTGCCAGATTAGTTGCTTTGTTTGAGTTACCTCTGTCTGGCATGGCCTCTCCTGCGCACCACACCCGTGAAGAGAATGATCTCACCACCTTGCTTGCAATTGATCATGGGCCTAGATTGCTTACAACTGACTCTAGATATCCTGAGTGAGCTGACCCAGAAACAGGAATTGTCAGGACCATCAGATCGCTTGGACCAGCAGCTTGTCTGGTGTCATATGTCATATGAAGAGGTGTCACAGTCGATTCCTCAAATTGTGAGAAGGTCAAGCATGCCGCAATAACACTGCTGCTGCATGTAGGGGTGCCGGCTCCTTGCAGATGATACAGCAGTTGATACAGGAGAATCATACCTCATGCATACGTGCACTGCCAGGCGGACAGCCAGTCGCATGGATGCTCGAGTGTGACCCCAGTATGGGTGGCATGCTACACACGCTGCAGCAACACCGGCGCAAGGGGCTCGCAAGGATAGCTGTGCTCGATTTACTCAGCAAATTACAGCAGCAGCATCAACAGCAAACCAATGCTATCCTGCAGCAATCAACTTCAGATTATTGTGGCTATCTCAATGCGGGGTGTTGTCAAGAAAAGCACTTGCATCTGACCCGGCAGCAACTGCAGACTGGGGTCTGGCCTGGTGGCCATGTGTATGCCTACGTAGTTAAGGATAATACAGCTTCAACGGCACTGTTTGATGCCCTGGGCCTGCATAGATACGGAGAGTTTTGGTGGATTGGTTTTAAAAAGCTTGCAACATGAAGATTGCACACTTCTGGCACCACAACACGGGACACATAACTTTGTTTTGAATGGCACATCCCCAGAAAGCTGGACGTGTTGGTCAAACATCACTGACTACGAACCAGTGGTGAACCAGAGAAAGCGACTTCTCAAACACCAAACCAGAGATGCAAGGACCAAAGTTTCTGACTCTGTAGTACATCCTAGCTGGCAGTAGCCCATGCATTCTTAGCGCCACTCAGTTGAGCAATGCTACAGGCAACCTGGTGTGCCTTATGACCAGTGAGCATGTACACAGATGTCTGATAAGGCATAGGTACATTGATAGAACATTGCTAGTGAAAAAATCACGCAATGTTCTCAGGAATAATCAGGTCACTGCTGCGCAGCCACCAGAACACTATACCATCATGACAAAATCACTAATTAGTTATAACTACCTCGTGTAGTGTGCATGATGTTGAAAAGGGTTGCTAAGCAAGAGGGCAGGATGTGCAGCAGCACACACACTGCCAGATGAGTGGAAACTGGAAACTCAATAATTGTAGCGCAGTAGGCCATGCAACACACAACATGCCAATCACACAGTTGTGAACCATATATTATACGTAGTACATGCACTGAGTATTTGCCACGGTGACACCTCCAAAGTGTGCAGCACAGCATGCATATCACAACTCCATTGCATACAACGTGCTGCACAAGGCAAAGCTCCCTCTATTTACATGTTAACACAGGCGTGGCTGATGTGGATCATGCCGTGTAATGGCCACAAAACATGAAGAGTTACAAACAGCCCACATGTACACGTGAAGCAACATCGGAAACAACCCTTATGCTGTGGGATGATGAAAAAAGATTGCAGCAAAGTGAACGCAACGCTGGCTGATACAGACAAGTAAGTACTGCTCTTAGACTCATGCTACGGAGCCAAGGCAGCATGCATTGATCTTTGGCAAAGGCCAGACAGGTATATGGCTTATCTACATGTATGCTGTTGCAACACGGCCATCATCAGCTGTGTTACAGTTGCCTGCGCTATTCACTGACCAGATGTTTCAATAGCGCTCTGCTTGCTTGCTTGCTTTCTGTCACCCCTTGATAGTGTACTTGTCTCCATAGTTCTTCTCAGGATCAAAAATTTCCCATCGGCTTGCTGGGAAAATGTGCTTGTTGCGTTCATACCAATGACGCTCAACCACCTGCCAGTTGCAGCAGTTATAAAATTCAAGAGAACATGCTTTGTCAACATACGCATAGATATGCATGTGATCAGATAAAAATTGAGTATTGCTTGATTATGCAATGGTCAATAGCACGGCACACCCCAACCACCCCAACGCAAACTGCCAAACATTACAGTCGGAGCTGTGTGTTGCGCCAAATCACAGCAATGCTGGGGTAACTACCGCCGCCCATCACCTTGCAGAAGAAGGGTACAAATGCAGTGATACTTTGCAAGGCAAGTAGTGTTGATGCTGTCCATGGCTTGCTCACCTTGCCAGCATGCACATCTTGGTTCTCCATTGTTGCATCATGCATGATGCGAATGTCATCCTTCACTCCAAAGTCGAAGAGAGGCCCAGACTTACCACGAGCCTTGTTGATGATGAGCTCATAGAAGCTGTGATGATGCGGCAGGATCAGATCTTCCTGCATCACATGTACAGGGCAAGTCAGCCTCTGACCAGCGTAGATATAGTTGGCCAGCAAAGTGGATGCTGCCGATCATCACCAGTCAGGCATCCAGTTTATGTCAGCTGCAAGCCATAAGAGACCTTGCGCTTGAGCTTGTGCATTAGTTGCAACATGCGTACACGCCTTTTTGCCCCTGGGAAGTAGACAGTGCAATGGGGTCCATCATCATGTTTGTGATGTACCCAGCGCCACTTCAAACCAGACTGCAAACTCTGTCATCTCTTGTACACTCTAGCGCCATGTCCCATGCTGGACTGGCATGACTCCTCACCTTAATATACATCATATTGTCAACGCTCACTGCACGCAGCTCCCTGAACTGTGGTGCGCACTGCTCACGAACTGCCTTCAAGAAAGCACCTATTGTGTCGCCCTTGCGTACTGTCACCTGCAGAACAAGTCGGTGCACAGGCACCAAGCCCTCAGCTGCCGCTCAGGACCCATGTCCTTGGCAGCACAGAACACGCAAACTCACATCTTACAACACTGCAGGCAAAAGTTCATAGAAGCCGGAGCTGTGCAGGCTGTGACTTTCATCAGCCTTGGGTGACTTGCGTACTTTTCGTCTGTGTCCAGTGCCATCCCAATAGCTGTAGACTATCTCCAACGGCTCATTCTTGACAGCTGCCTGTTGGGCTGACCACTCCTGCAACCACAAGTCAGCAGAAGCGTGAACCCATGCTATGCCAGTGAATGCTGCGTGAAGCTGCAACATGCCTGATGCTGCCCCTGGGGCTGCTTCTGCAGTAGTGACACGCATGACCAAGTAGCTTTTCTGCAGTGTACTCCATGACGGCGTTGAAGCTGCTATACTTGTGACATAGAACAATACGGGCATCGGAGGGTTGCCTACGTCATTATCAGCAGTTGTGCAGGACACAACTTCAAGACTGCTGAAGGCACTGAGCAATCCTCTTCTTGCTACTGACCTTCTTCAGCTGCTGCCTCAGCTCTTCCTCCTGCAGTTCTCTATCCTTGTCAGGCAGGAAGTTCGTTGAGACAGTGGGGTCCTTACCCAGCTTGCTGAACTTAGGCCGCTTGGCTAGGGAGTCATTGTCTGTCGCTGCTGTAACTGCAGTGCCTTCCCCAACTGCACAATCTCTGTCGGCTGCTGTGCGCTTTGGCGCTGATCCTGGCTGCTGGCCTTGCATCTGCTCAGGTTCGGGCTGTTCGTCTGTGTCTTCTCCCTTGCAGGACAAGAGGCAGTGACCAAGACCACAGTATGTCAGGTGATGAACTGTGACACAAACAGGAGTGCTGAGGACGCTGGCAACAGTATTGCTTCAACGTACATCTGCAAAGGAGAGCTTTGCTTTAGCCTTCCTTTTCTCCTTCTCTTTCTTCCTTCTCTCCTTTTCCAACTGTGCTGCTGCTTCTGCCTCCACTCGTTCTCTGAGCTCATCTTCAGCAAGTCTGTCCTGAATAGTGGCACGCTTTTCAAGGAACTCTTTGCGTGTGACAAGACCAACTGTTTCGTTCTTGAAGGCTGCTTCTAAGGTTTCTGATTTTGAGGCTCCAAACTGCCTCAAGCCAGCTGCTTCTCGCTTTTTCTTCTCCTGCAGCTCCTCAAACTTCTTTCTCTGCTGTTCACGCTGCTTGCCAAGCTTCCGCAGCTTCTGAGCATCTTCAGAGGTACCCACGTAGCCATTAGCAAACATATTGCAACTTTGAACGTATGACTGCCTTAAGCCTTGGCGAAAACGCCAAACAGGGGGCTCTGGGATACAGAGTGGGAAGCAAAAATCTGGATCAACAGCGCAGCGCTTGCTTGCACGTGTGACTAGAATTATTGCTGAAGCTTTTGACAAACATCGGCAAAATCACGCCTGATGCTAGTGGATTTCGAAGTCCAGGCTAGTGCAACAACTGTTGTACAACACGGATGACAGTGCTCAGCTGGCCTTGCCTGGTCTTGAATATGCTTACCGCGCGACGTGTGTGCAATAAACTTACATATCAGTGGAATTGCCAACTGGCTGTTGCGGGTTGATGATTGTAGGGTCTCCCTGTGTACTAGTTGGGACATGGAGGTTGGGCGTGTAGACTTACTGGCTAGCTCAGATTTTGACATGTGAACGGGGTTATTTTGCTGTTCATCCATGTAAAGTGCGCAACGCAGTCAGGCACGATATACACTTGGCTGTTTCCCAAGATGAACATCACGACCTTCGCATCCAGCAGTCGGTGACCCACACAGCATGAAGGTTCAAGGGCCCTGATGCAGCACTACTGATCAGGTTCACATTCAGCAGTGGGTCCACTCGCTCCATTGAGGCTTTCAAGGAGCATGTGGTCTCTGTGCAGACCTCAGACTGCTTCTGTAGGCAAGGCGTCAGCGCCTGCTGGGATGGAACGTACTGCATCACAGGTGAAATCCTGCTGACCTACCTCCGGTTAAGATCTCAACAAATGCGGAGTGTCTGTAGTTGTTCAGGCAATGAGAGACACATACTGCCACATATGTCCATGTATCAGTGTGATTGCAGCTTACTACAACTGGTGTGTTGTTGCAGTCGTTGATAGTAGATTACTCAATGACTGTCTTGATTGGCATACAAACCCAAAAAGGTGGCATACCAATACAGAATTGTGGCAACCCTATGTTTGCTGCAGATTCCAGCCAGTTCCTGCAACTTGTTTGCTAGGTCGACAGCTGGTGTCATCCTGGTTCCTCAGCAGCAATGCCCACCTATCGTCAACCTGGGTGCTGCAGAGGAACAGCAGCAGCAGCATACTTCAGTCCGGAATCACCGTAATGCCACACAATCACAGCTGAAGCCACGGCCCGTGCACATGCCTGGTCAGCTGCAGCAGCTTGTTGACACCTTGCGCAGTTGCAGTGACCTGCAGCAGCTGCAGCACATTGTGAGCACTCGGCTCATGACCATGCCTGCTGGCGTCCTGACAGTAGCTATGCTCCAGGTCCTCACCTTGCAGCAGCAGCAGCAGCCTATGGCAAGGGTTACGAGGCAGCTGCAGGCTGACCTGGTCAATCAGCTATCAGCAGCCATGGTTCACCAGCTGCCTGCTGCCTCTTGGCAAACTCTCACAGCCTTTGTAACAGCAGCCGCTGTGGGTGATATTATGCTACCAGATCATGCACTGGAGCTAATAGTACAGGAGCTTGTACACAGGGCACTACGGGCAGCTTGTCAAGACAGGCAGAAGCAGCAGCAGCATCGAGCACCAGGGAGCACGACCAGGACTGTCAGTGCTGTTCAAGATGGCTGTAACATTGATCCAGTGCATCTAGTCCATCCAGGTGCCATCAGGCGGCTCAGATCAGCCAGTAGTGGACAGCAGCCACCCTCACCCACTGCTCAAGCATTAGCAGCAGTGCAGCCGCAGCAACACCCAATAAGCAAGTCAGCCTGGGCACTGGCCAGACTCCGGCTGCATGCGCCTGCAATATGGTCTGAACTTGGCAGCTTAACAGGTGAATACCTGCAGCAGTTTTCAGCCCAAGACATTGTCCTAGTCAGCTGGGCCCTGGCCAGGAGCAAGCAATGTCAGCCCCGCTTGTTCAATGCATTCCAGCACAGGCTCAAGGGTGAGGTGCACAAGCTCAACCCCGACGCCATCAGCTGCCTGCTGTGGAGCTATGCTACTGTTGGCCACTACCATCATGCTGGCACAGCAGCACTAGTGACAGCAGCAGCAGGCAGCATGGAGAGGTTCTCACCTCGGGCTCTGACACGCACCTTGTGGGCCTGTGCAAAGCTCAGGCACTTTGACCCTAGACTGCTCAGTGCACTACGGGTGAAGGCCTTGGCCAGCATGGGGGACTTTGAGCCACAGAATCTGTCAATGCTGATGTGGGGGCTGGCAACTCTCAATGTGGTAGACATGCAGCTAGCGCAGGCTGTGGCACAGCAAGCAAGCGCAGTTATCAAGGACTTTACTATGCAAGGTCTGGCTAACTTGGCTTGGGGCTTGGCCAAGATGCACCAGTTGCAGCAACAGCAGTCGCAGCAGCGACAGCAGCAGCCCTCCTCGAGCACAAGCAGTGAAAGGCGGCAAAAACACCCCAGCCACACACAGCACCTTAGTGGAGGCCAGCTTCAACAGTTCATTGCAACCATTGCCACTGCAGCAGTCAGCCAGTTGACATGTTGCAAGCCCCAAGAGGTGTGCAACTTGATGTGGGCTTGTGCAGTGTTCAAATACAAACACTCAGAGTGCCTTGCAGCTATGTGTGCTCGCCTGTGTGTTGTGGCTGAGGACAGCTCACCACAGGACTTCTCTCAGGCCATGTGGGCATTGGGGGTGTTGAGGTATCGCTGCAAACACACCCTGCAGGTAGTGAACAGACATGCCTTGAACAAACTCAACCAGTTTGGACCACAGGCACTCAGCAACTGGTGTTGGGCAGTAGCAGTACTTGCTGCACATCTGCCACCTGCCACAAGAGCAGCAGCAGCACACCAGTGTCAGGTGTTGCTGCCGCGGTTCACCCCCCAGGGCCTGGCCACCACCTTGTGGGCTTTGACAAAGCTTGGGGGTGTGCCTCAGCAGCTGCTGCATGATGCCAGCTATCACATCCTGGCCAACATAGGGTGTTATAATGCACAGGACCTTTGCAACATCAGCATGGTGTGTGCTAAAGCTGGGTACAGGGAGCATACTCTGCTGCAAGGGTTGGCCAATGCAGCTTCCAGCGCTGCTGCTGCCACCCATTTGCTGCACCAGGAGGCCAGCAGCAGCGGCCGATCAGCATTGAGTGCTTGCAAGGCAGACAGCAGCAAGCAGCTGACACATGGCACCTTTGGAGGCAGCAGCCACCACCCTCAACTGCAGCAGCAGTCTTTTCAGAAGCTCCAGCTTGCAGCAGCCAGTGCCATACGTCAAAAACAGCTGACAGCCCAAGGTGTGTGTAACCTGGTCTGGGCCTTTGCTGGCCTGGGCTGGCATGAACCCGGTCTCCTGCAGCAACTGCAGCAGTCGGCTGCATTCTTTATTCTAAAGGGTCAGGTGAAAGCAGACAATGTTGCAGGCTTAGTTCAGGGATTTGCTTTACTGGGTGAGAGCTGTGATGTTCTGTTGCAAGCACTGGAAAACTGTGGGGTCTGGGACTTGCATCCCATGAGGGAAGATGGTGTGTCAACATTAGCGTGTCAGCAGCCTGACAAGCACCTCAACTTACGCAAGAACAGGGGTTGCAATACTACAGAACAGCAGCAGGCACATTGGCAACGGCAGTTGATGAGGTGGTCACCTGATGCCCTGGCTCTGCTTGTTTGGGGCATTGTCACCTCTGGTTCTCATGAGCATCATGCCAGGCTGTTGCTGACAGTGCTGGAAGTTCTTCAGGCAGCAGGTGTGTCCAGGTTGACTGAGTCCAGGAGGGCTGAGCTGCACCTGGTGATCACTCTGCTGGCAACACAGTGGGGGGTAGTGCGCTGGCCAGAGGATGGAGGCTTCAGCTGGACACAGACATGCTCCTGCAGCAACAGTAGCGGTAGCAGCAGCAGCAGCGGTAGCAGCAGCAGCAGCAGCAGCTCTGCATCTCAAGCTGAGCATTGGCCATGTTGTGATGCTAGTAGCGCAGCATCACAGAGACATCATCAGTTGCCAGCAGGTGTGTCTCTTGCTGCTGTGTCATCAGTTCTATGTGGCAGACTGGCGCAGCACTGTTCAACTGGCTGGCAGCATGTGGAGGCGGCAACAACACTCAGCAGCACGGATGAACAGGTGCTTCAGGCACTGCAGAGCATGGGGCTGAACCCTGTAGCTCAGCGCTGGGTACAGCCCTCACCGCACTGTCCGTCAGCTGAAACTGGGGGTGCAGGTCATGTCGCCGCATCGCCTTCCTGCCATTGGTCAATCCATGGGTTGCGTGTGCCCATAGCTTTGAGTGGTGCCTGTCCAACTACACAGTATGAGCCTGTAGCCATTGAGGTGCTCCCAGCAAGGTCTGTCAGCAGCAGCTGGCCGCCAAGAATTCTTGGACGCTATGCTCTGAAGCACCAGTGTTTGCAGGCAGCAGGCTGGAGAGTGCTGGTGATCACAGCTGATCAGTGGGAATGTATTGGTGCACGAAAGGCGCAACAGGATTTCCTCAGGCAGTTGATCTGGCAGAATGTCAATGAGCTCTAGCATTCAGCTCATCAGCATGCTATCTATGGTAATCGTCAATGCAACAGGTGTTAGTCTTATGCACAGATTCTTGTATCATAACATGGACACTTGTTTGGTAGGAGGCTGTTTGAATCCCGCTTGACATGTTGGCAATTAAAAAAGCAAAAGTGCCTGACAACACTGCACCGGATTTTCAGCCATTCTGCAGTCCAAGAACTGTGCCGACAATAATTCCTTTCATGTTCTCTGACGTATGCGTTTGGGGTTTATATATGCAGTACATGTGTACACAGAGCCTGTTGGCCAGGTTACACTATAAGCTGATAGATGGCACAATTCAAGATTCAGATGTTGTTCATTCATTCAATAACCAGCTGGTAGTGTCACACGGTAGTAGCCACTGGCGCTTAACCATGGCAGTGATCCTGGGGTAACAGGCCATGATGTGATGCACTGTACATGACCCCCCCTGACAGGAATCTGCCTCCTTTCGAACTTTGCATAGCAGGAAGGTAGCCTGCACTCCCACTTGCAAGTTGCGCTGCGCAGTCGTAAACCATGCTTATGCCTGGGACAACACAGGCAGATAGAGAGTGAGCAGCAGTAGCTAATCATAACATGTCATTTAGCACGGGCACGGTGAGGCAGTTGCCCAATTGACGTGGCATGCATGTTGTTGCACGAGCCAAGTTACCCTTCTCTTCCCACTGCCTCCCCAGCTGCATTTTAGGTAAACTTGAGTCGACCTTGGACGGGACTCTGGTTTCGCAAGCATATTATCAAGTACTGACATGGAAACTCTGGGTGGCGGCCCGAATGCATGTTCAACAGCTGCGACTGGCACCCTAAGTTGCAAACATGCCTTATGACTGACTGTCCTACACAGTGTATGCTATATAGCTGTACTAGGCATCATACTTGTTGCATGGCGAGCATGGAGTTGCAGGGCCTAAACGGGCCAGGCCTGCATGAGAATAAGCAATCTACGCTGGCATATCGCTCCTGAACATACTGTATCCAGAGGTTGCCCATGGGCACCGGCATATGTCCACAGGAACAGTGGCTAGCCATGAGAAGCCCACGCCAGCTACCGTAGTTGATGGCATCAGAGTATGCCTGGTGGGCCACAGCCTACCCTCTACAGGCACAGGCACATACCATCACTACACGTACGCGCCGTATCATGTATGGATTAGAGTTTGCAGTGCAATCTTGCTCAGGCTGTTTTGGAAGCGGCAACAACTGTCTTGGCAAACACAGGGTCAGTCTGATAGGCAGCTTGCACTCTGTACGCTTGGTGCTCATGACAGGCTTTGGACTTGTGGTAGTGATTCGCTGTTATTTTATAAATGGAATCAGTAATGCTTTTGGATGTCAACTGTCGTATGCGAGCGGCCTGTACAGCCTTCAGCCTGACAGCCAAGTCACACCAGCAGCGTTGGCCAGGCGTTTGACTTCAGAGGTGCATTTGTTGCGCTTGGTGTGTGAGCTGCTCCACTTGTATCGAATCAAGGTGACCAATGTGCATGCAGGCGGTAGGCGCCGCTTCGAGAGACAGCGTCAAGGACAGAGTGTGTGCGCGTCTGCCTACTTGGCTTCCAGAAGCTTGCAGGTGACCCAAGGCTTCTCAAAGGTCCCCCATCTGATCTGCTGCGTGTACAATATCAGCATATGTATACCACTGCGCTGATTGTCGTCAGTGTGAGATCAGGCTGCAGTACCCAACTGTAATCAGGTGTCGTGGCAAAATGCAGTTGGCTTGCAGGCATCTGAACTCCGCATTAGCAAACACAAAGCAGCGTGTTAAGTACTCAGCCATCCGCCAGCAGTCGGCCGTGCAGCGAGTCAAGTTCACCCTCCCACCACGCTTCGTGCAATTGCGAGCTTCAGAGGTGGGCTTGTGGTCGTGCATGATAACAGGAACTTAAACATACAGCAGAAAACAGTATAGTACTGGCTGGAGGCGATGGAGCGATGAAAACCTCGTTTACAGCAGTGCTCTGCCAATGTTGCTGCTTTGGTGGCTGTATGCATGCATGACAAGCAACTGGCGTCATTTGCAGGATGCCGCCGCCACCACCACTGAAAGTCCTTCAGAAGTACAAAGGTAACTGGCGAGTAACCACTGCTTGAGGAGGTATAGTGCTGCTGCTGTTGCGCCTTGATTGCTGCTGAATGAGCTGGCAGCAAAAGGCTCATTTGATCCCCTTGTGCTGCTCACGTGCGTCTTTTGTAAATTTCATTGCGCAGCAATGGTGCTGTTGAAGACCCTGAACAGATTATGTCACCTCTGGACCTAGCCAGGCAGGCTCTGGAGGCAGATGAGATTGACAAGTCATTGATGGTGCGCAACTTATGGTTGTGGAATACGTTGTGGGTGCTATGCATTTTGTGAAGAAGAGCAGGGATAAGTTTGGTTAGTAAGCAGGACAACGTCTCAAGCAGCATCCAAAGTGTGACAGGTTGGATCATTTTGCTCGCTAGCGTCCACATTGTGAGACAGCAGGGGGGGTTGAAAGCTATCAGCTTGACCCTGGTCACGTCTGCTGTGCAGTCTGAGTTGCTCGCTGAACTTGAGGGAGAGATCTTCGACTTAAGGGACCAGCTTGCTAACTCAGCAGGTGAGTATGAATGTGGTCTCCACAGTATGGCTGATGCTGCATGAACAAGCAGGGAGCTGTGAGTAGTATATCAGAGCAGCGGTCACTGCAAGAGGCGTCTCGGAAACTGATGGCATATGAACAAGTACGGTAGCAGTCAAGATTGCTGAGCCCGTGTGACTGCTGTTGATATTGCTGTTTGAGAACATTCAAGAAGGCTGTGTCACACAACCACCTGTGCCTTGGTCATGCAGGCTCAGCCGCTAAGACTGAGGTCCTTGAGACCAGTCTCACAGCAACCAAAGACCAGTTAGTGCGACTGACAGCAGACTTTGAGAACTTCAGAAAGCGCACAGTGAGTACACAACTGCTTCATTCTTGACGCCTGGACAAGTGCAGGTCTACTGCCAGACTCAGCTCAGCAATGTTTATGCTCTTGCACATCCTGTATAACAGGTCTGTCAGGCAAACACCAGCAGCTTCAGCCTTTGTTGGTGCTTCAGATCAGAGTGTGCAAACATTTGGCAAAGCAGTGGACGCCTGGGTCAACTTGCTGGCCAATGATGTATCTTTCCAAATTGTGCTTCTTATCTGCATGTCTTGGCCGTTTGCATGCAGGCTGCCGAGAAGGATGAGCTTTCTTCCCGAGCCAAGGGGGATGTAGTTGCAAGCCTGCTGCCTTTGGTGGACAATTTTGAGCTTGCACGCACACAAGTAAAAGCAGAAACAGAGGGAGAGCAGCAGATCAACAACAGCTATCAGGTATGGCACATCACGTTGTGGACAATGATTCAGTATAGGTCTGTGTATGACTGTGCATCAGTGTTTCACAAGCACCCTTATCAGCAACAAGTGGCCACAGGCGGCTCTATTACTGACCAGTGGGTACTTGCAAACCATGGCTCTTGATACAGGGGTTGTACAAGCAGATGGTTGACATCATGAAGGGGCTTGGAGTTGATGCTGTGGAGACTGTGGGGGCGCCCTTCAATCCTGAGCTTCATGAGGCTATCATGCGGGAACCCAATGATGAAGTGCCTGATGATACCGTCATCATGGAGTTCAGAAAGGGATTCAGAATGGGAGATCGCCTGCTGCGGCCCGCCATGGTCAAGGTGTCTTTCAGAGAAGCAGCAGAGGCCAGCAGCGCAGATACAGACAGTGAACCCAACAGTATTGACGAGCAGTAGATCACATCACCTGCTGACCTGGGTATCTGGACAGCAACTGGTGGTCGCTGTCTGGAAAATGGTTGAAAGTCCTTCTTTGAATAGATGTTTTCTGTTCCACAGTTGCTCCTGGCATAGCATAAGCGAGAACAGCAGATCTTCCAGGTGTGTACTTAGGGTGTAGTCCATGACCTGCAAGTCCATAAGCAGAATCAGCAGTGTAAGCTGATTTGCAGCAGGAATGCTTGGAACAGTCCAGATTGATATGAAGCCCCCCATATGCACATCGTGATAGCCAATAGTAGTTGCATAGCCTATGTGGCACTCGCCTTGGCCACGAGGCCCTGCGAGTCAAACCCTCGGCTGGCTGAGCAACGCGTTGAGTGACTTTGAAAGTGTTGTATGTAGGGCTGAGCAGTGGGCAGGAGAGTTTATCATTGTCATCATCAGCAACCTTTTGAACAGGCGGTCACATGTAAAACATGGCTAACTTGTTTACATGTAAAACAATTGTGGCCATGCAACATATGATGTGATCAACACAGCCGTATAATCACTTATAAAAACAAAGCTGATTATGCAGCATGTAATATGCAAATATCACTTGTTGGAAATTGATGAAGTGGAAGGAACTTCGCTCGTGCAGCAATGCAATGCTGGCTGCCGTCAGCCTGACCATCGGATGGTCAGAATTACACAGTGAACTGCTACTAGAGAAGGGCCTCGTGGCCGGAGTGGGTGTTACTACTAGAGAAGAGTCTTATCAACCAGCATTGCATTCACTTTGCTGCATGAGCCAAACTTCTTTCACACATGGTGAGCCGCTTTCAAGACACTTGTGGACACTTGTGGGCACTCGAAGGTGTTCAATAGTATGTATCACCATGGTTGCTGTGGAAGGGGTCCCCACTCAAAAAACAAGCGGTGACATGTGACAGGCTCTAAACCTGAGCACTGAGCCTGAACAGTTCACCTGTCATGAAGCATTATGACACACCGGATCGTGTGCCCGCCACTAAAGCTTTCGGGGCTGAGCAAGCACTGCTGCAGGACAAGCCTGGCCGCAAGCAGCGTGCCAGCAGCTGCATTTAAACTCATAAAAGCAATATCTCATGATTGTTATGTCCAAATAGCAATGGTGCACATGCAGTACGATCCAGCATGTCAAACATGACCGTCTGACTAACTCACTGCAAAGACCGTGGCTTGTCATGTTGCTGTGGATAGTGGTCAGTAGAATTTGTCAGTGATTTGCAGTTTTTGTGCTCGCAGCGGACACGTCGGTGTCACTTTCTCAAGGTGTTGCTATAGCGCCATGGTGGCAATACAGGCCGTATAGTATATACTGTATGCCTTGCGGGGCAATAAAACAGCACAGATTGAGTATGGAGATTTTGAGTGAGAAACCTTGACAGCAATTCGGTCTCCTTGTGCCGAAAGTTCACGCCATGAAAGAGCGGCACGCCTGAGACGTGCTTGTTAGGACAACGCCTTATAAGTACAGCTACATCTCAACTTTGACAGCAAATAAGGGCGATGTCTGTGCACATGGAATTTTCAAAACGAAGGGAGGACTCCTCCGTGAAGGGTACGTCAGACATCACTGCTGGACCGGTGTGGCAAAAACAGCTGTAAACGTATCTTTCCACTTCTTCTAAGACATTAACTATGCTCATCCCGGGCTGGCCTCCGGTTGGCAGCGACCTAGCGAGCTATCAGTACAGCAAGCAGACAGGTTTGTTCAAAAGCATTTCACACCAGCTGCACATACCTTACCTGCTTGAATTGCATCACAGGATTGAGAAGTGGATTTGGTAAGCAAGTACGCAGCACTTCACCTTCCAACCCATCGTTTGGATTTGGCACATCTGTGCGGGACAGTTCATTAAGGGTATGTGCATATGCTGCCTCACGCTCATGTTGCATTGCACAACAAGGCTGTGGAAGGTCGATCTGCCTTCCGTAAAACACAGTCATCTAAACTACTGACATCTCTACTGCCTTGCTCAATTGTGGCTGTGACTCACCAAAACATCGGATATGCACTCATTACTGTCATCACCTGTCTGCCCCCTTGGTTGGTGGCTGCACGGCAGTGTGCCTGACATCTGTGTCAGCTCAATCATATGAAATCAAACAAGCTGTTTTCATTGACGCAGCAATACATCTCTCCAGAGCATGCAAGAGCTGTGAGTGGAAACAACAGCCAAGGACCAGTATACAAGGTTTATGTGAGTGCTGATATGCTTTCTAACAGCAGATGACTAGTGCACCTGTAGTTTAGCATGTCAACTACTGGCACGCTTTGATTGCCACAGGATTCAAGCACTTTACATGGTTTGGAACATCCTGGCTGCCATCACTTACCACTGCCTAGGCTGCCGTTTTTCACTGCTGCTCTTGCCTCTGGTGTGCAGTCCTCCATTGCCACTCAGCCAGATTCCACCATGTCTAACCCTGGCACAATGACTTTTGGTACAGCACAGCGCTTGCCAAAGCCGGGCAAGAGTGGTGTGCCAGGACCAGGTGAAACAGCATTCAGGGCAACGCTTCACAGCAGGCTACCAATGCTGTGACATAGCAGCAGTGGTTGTACTACCTCCACAAGATTGTCGACCACTTGCCACCTTCCTCCAGTTGCAAATCCCCAAATAAGGATTTCCTGCGCTCAGAGGCAATGTTATGTCAATGTTACCAAATGTCAATGCAGGTCATTACAAGGTGGCGCCTGCTCTTGGAGACCAGAAGGAAAGCAAGCGCTCCACATCACCACGTGCTGTGTTTGGAACATCAACACGTGATGGGCAGGCCAAGGTGGGGCGCTACTACAGAAGAGAGCAGCATGCGTCCCTTGAGACACCAACCAGCAAAGCGTTTTCTTCATACTCTGGCGCTGGGTGACAACCCTTTCACTGTAGAAATAGACATCAACAAGGATGAGCTGATGTGCTGTGCAGGTCTATCTTGACCCTGAATTGATGAAGCAGTACTATGGCAAGGAGAGTGCACCACCAGGCTCTTACAATGTACCAGGGGCGATGGGGCATCAGGTCACAAGCACAAAAGAGTCAGCGCCAGGGATAAAGATTGGAACGAGTCTGCGAGCACTGGATTATGCAGTGAGTATCAGAGTGTTCCGACTCAACTGTTCTCTGCACTGCAGCCACCAGTCATACAAATAGAGAAGGTGCCACTGGCATGGCATGGCATGGAGCACTGCTGTTGTGAACAATATGGAGGATGATATGGCATCCAGCCGAAGCTCAATTGGCAAGCGAAGCACCAAGCCATGCAATATGTGGGCAAGTTGTTCTTATGTGCGGAGTGTTGTCACAGGCATACGTGTCTTGTTGCAGGTTATGCGTGCCAAGGATATGCCAGGGGCTGGTCAATACAACACATACAGGGCAGTGGGCAAGCAGCCTCTGAGCAGCAAAAAGACTCTGCCAGCACACTCATTTGGCAGCTCCAGCAGGGATGCAAGCAAGAAGACATTCATTTCTAAAGAGCATGAAAAACAGGCCTTTGGGATGTTCAGTCCTGGACCAGGGACAGCAACTCCTTACACCAGTAGTGGTCAGCAACGGCTCTCAACCAAACAGACAGCACCAACATTTGGCTTTGGAACGTCAAAGGTACGAGCAGCCCCTAACCAGCAATCTGGACAGCATGGAGTACTCTCTCAGGGTATTGAGTATGCATTGCACCACCACAAAAGTGAATTCATGGGTTACATACTTAGCTGCCAGCAAAGATGTCATCTTAATCAGCTTTTAACCAACAAGACCAGAATGTTAAGGATTCACTTTGTTGCCACTTTGTACTTCACGATCCTACAGCCCGTGCAGGACTGCATGCTGGGCTCCAGATCACATCTCTGAGAAATTGTCGCACCCCTTCACCCTGTTTATGCAGCGTTTGAAGGACTACGCAAACGATGCTCCCGGCCCGGGAACATATTATGCATAAAAGTCACAGCTGGTATCATCATGCCTTGCTGATGTCATTCTCAATTTCCTGGTGCTATGACGTGAGATGCTGTGGTCTTGACTGGTTGAGTCTGGCAAGCAGCACTGGCAAACCGCGCTTGATCTCTCCCCCCCACCAGTGAATAGCAGCAAGCCCTAGACCTTGACAGTGAGAGATTGGTGTGTACGCAGTATGTGTTGCCAGCAGTAGGCTACGTAGCTGTGGTATACCACAGCCTACTGCCAAGATTTGACCTGCAGATGGGGTATCAGACATCAAGAGATATCAGTGACGGTCATGCCAGGCTGACAGAAGTACAAGGCAGGGACTTTTCTAAGCATCAACTTGATTGTGGAGATCTGTCTTATGACGTTGAGCCACCGTGGACTGAGTCTTTGTGCAAGGCACGTGTTCTACCACCACCGTTGGCACTGGCTGCCTGCAGGCCGCCTGTAGTAGTAGATATGGCCTGGCAATGTGGATAACATGGTACCACCATGACTATCTATATCAATGGCCATCAATACATGCACTGCCAGATGGCCCCCGGTGTTGTGCTGTGGCTATAGCTAGTAGCCTTCAGTCATTCCACCAGGCTGCAGATGTGTGTTTACTGGCGGATGCTCCTCAGATCTGCCAATGGTTGACTGAATTACACATGCCGCTTGTGGTGTTTAGCTGAGGCAGCATGCATGTATGTATACACAAATATGCAATAGAACAGATGTAACAACAAATACACTGCTTTGAAGTCAAGTTAGCGCGCCGCGATAGTACAGCCTGCAGGGCATGAATACAATTGTGGTCAATTGAAGACAGAGCTCTGTCGTCGAGGTGTACCAAAATGCCAGATTTTGGGCCAGTTATTCTTACCAGCCGGACTGATTACTCTCACTATACGAGCACCGCTGGCCCTGTATACATATCAAGAGAACGCCAGGCATCACTGCCAAGGTACTATGCCAAGTGAGAAGAAAAAGGACAATACGATCAGAGCATGAACTCTGAAGTTCCTAATTGTGTTCTCCCCAGCATGATTGTTCCTACTCTAATGGTGTTGACTATTCTAGACACAGATAATGTACACCTACACAGTGTGAGAATGCAAGCACAACTCAAAAAGATGCCCTCACATAACAAGCCTAATTGTTAGCCGGGCGCTACATGCAATGATATGAACAGAAATCAATTGCTCAGCTGCTACAAATTTGCCATGGCAACTTATACTCCAGCCACCTCCAGCCAACCTCCTCCTTTAAGCTCGTCGCAGTCCACAATAAGAGAACAATAATGGCACACGATAACAGCATGATTGTCTGCACATGTACATGAGGACAGCAAACAATGGCTCAACTTGCTGGCCACCAGGTGCAAATGATGGCTTATGTCAGCATTGTGCTTGAACTCCGAGTACGCCCAGTTGGTTGACCCAAAGCTACAAGTTGCCAGGATAACCTGTATTCAGACCTCTATACCCAGCTACCAGCTGATACCATACTTGCGATTAAGAAGTACAATCCTTTAACAACAATCTGTTTGTCAAGAGCTGCATCTTCTGCTTCTGTTACCGCTGGCTGCTGCTACTGTTGTTGTCAGTAGTGCTTGGCTTGACAGAAGTACCTAGCTTCTGCATTAGATCTCTTGTCAATCTGTCAATATCAGTAACACCAGCTGCACCAGCAGCTGCCACCTGCATGCATCGCAGATTGTTTCATTACACCAGAAGAAGGGTTGCTGCAAGATATACATTTGGTTTCCGGACAGTGCTGCAAGTGAGAGCTAAATTGGCACAGACAGCTCATTATTGGACTACTGACCTGGGCCACTAGCAGCTTCATCTGCTCCTCAGAGAATCCTACAGCTGGTGCTGCAGCTCCAGGTGAGTGTATGCGCCGTCTGTTAGGGTGGAGGAAGGGGTGATCCAACAACTCCTGCCAGGAACAAGCACAAGCAGGAAATAACCTCCATGTCTGGGAGAACATAACTCAGTCCTTGCATCACGTCACGACAGATAATTGCATAGCTGTAACATCTTCAGCGCTGTTGGGGTGACATCAGTGCTGCCCACATCAGTGCTGGAAGTGGCAGTTTGTGTATTCATTACCACTCCTCACAAGTCTTAAGTGCCCTCACCTGCAGGGTGATGCGGGTCTTGGAGTCTCTGTCCAGGCACCGCTTCATCACATCCACCAGATCTGTGTTGGCTAGTGTTGGATACGCTACCTGGTGCTTAGGGTTACAGATGGCATGCATTTTTGGTATGAATGGCAGGTCGGCAAAGGGAGTCCTGCAAAGCACAGCAACACGCGCGACAAACTCAAGGGGGCGATCAAAGCAGCAGCGTCAAATGCTGAACTAACATTGGTGTCAAGATCACATCACCCAAAAGATCCGGCAGGTAAAGGATGATCTCCACACAAAAGACCCATGCTGCTGTGATCAGCTTTGCATTGCTCACCTGCCATATACCATCTGATACAAGATGCAGCCAAGCGACCACACATCACTGGGTCTGCCAACCTTCATAGCAGGCTCTCCCAGGATGTTGTTGTTGCCGCCCAAGATGGCTTCAGGAGACATGTAGTTCAGGGTGCCAACCTACAGGAAAGAGAGACAGATATGTGCCCACTCAGCACATGGGTGTGCAGACCATTCTGTTGGGCTGTGCTGTTGTTGGAATTATCAGAATGCTCGATTGTGTGGCACACACCATCAGTGGTAATGGCACACACCATCAGTGGTAATGTCCTGCAAGAAGGGAGTCAGTGGTTCACCTGTGACTCCCTGGCGATAGAGGTCGTGTCACCATTGATGGCCTTGGCAATGCCAAAGTCAATGAGCTTCAACTGCCCCTCAACCAGCAAGAAATTGGCTGGCTTCAGGTCGCTGTGCACAATGCGCTGCTCATGAACGCCGGACACAGCCTGTAAATATAGCACGCCGAGAATCAGAGTCCTGGTAATGCGGTGCATGGAAACATTACTGGACGTCCATAGGCAGTGATGGCGAGACACAAACAGAACCCAGATGGCATGCTGATGCATACTGAAGTAGCCTGGCAGGGGATGCTGTTTATACCTGAAGCATCTGCTGCCAGTAGAGTCTGATGAAGTTCTCATCCAGGTTCTCTTTCAGCAGTCCGCCATGTGCTGCATCATTGCCTGCAGCTGCCCGCCGTGCTGCGTCATGCTTTGCCAGCAAGCGCGCCAGGTCAATCTCACCATACTCCTGAACCATGTAGATCAGACCTTCAGCCTGAAACACCTGTAGCAGGAAGTAGAATGAGGTTCTGTCAGCAAGCAGAGGGCTGGTTAGCTATTCAACTCATACACTTCAGCCTTGATGACAGGATGGCTTATCATAATCGACCAGATATCAACTCACACAATCTGGTGCAAAGTTACCTGGCTGTCAATGAGTTGAATGATGTTTGGCTTGTTTTTGAGCCGCAAGAGCAGGTTGATCTCATCAATAAACCCACTGGCTGCCTCGGCATCTCTGCCTGCCAGCCTGATGCGCTTTAATGCGTAGATCTTGCAATTAGGGCCCATCACCTGCAGTCAATGTTGATGCATGACAGGTCATAACCGCTGACACTGCGATCACTATAGCGTAAGCAGTGTGGTGAAGGTTGAGTCACCACAACACACTCTTCATGTCATGATGGATGTGCACCACCCTCACAGCTCACATCAGGCACATGTCATCCCTCAGTTCCAAACACATGTACTCTCATCATACCTTGAAGACCTTGCTGCTGCCCCCTCGCCCCACACACTCAAGTTTTGTGTACCTAACTCCTTGAACATACACAGTTTGAGCATCTTCGCGTGGTCTGCTTTGACGAACAGCTTGCTGCTGCTGAACCTGCTGCACAGGGGGTGGGGGACCCATCGGCTGCTGCTGACGTGGGTCTGGCTGCTGCTGCTGCTGTGGTTGTTGCTGCTGCTGCTGCTGCTGCTGCTGCTGCAGGCTGCCATCTGGCTGCTGATGCTGTTGTGCAGGGTTGACTAGTGCTATCTCTGGTTGCAAGCAATCGTGCGCTTTAGGTTGATCCCGCACTGCTGTTTGAACTGGCACTTGTGGTTGAAGTGGCCTGCAATTGCAAACCAAGAGCGTTGAACCTGTTTACACTATTGCAGGCGAGGAGCTTCAAAGTGTCTCTCATCATGACTTGCACCCCTGCTAACAGGCCTATCCATCACCCACCTTAGTGGCTCCCTGACTGATGTACTGGGCCCCTGGTATGACAGCTGTTGCTGCTTCTGCTTCTGCTGTGAGCTGCTGTTGACTGCACTGCTGTTCTGCCCGCAGTGTGCCTGTTGCACATCAGATACTCTTGCAAGGTTGATTGTTGGTAGGGGCTTTTCGTCGCTGACAGCTGCTACAGCCTCTGCTTCCCTGAGAGCCTTGTCAGGGTTTTTGACTCGCGTCTCTGATGACTGGTGTGCCTTTTGGCTGCTTGCTGCTGTGACGAGCTCTGGTTGAGGTTGATGCTCTTCAGCATTAAGACAGCGGCCAAGATTTGCTGGAGCAGCTGCTGAGCTGCACTTTGCGGAGGTATGCTGAGGCTTGCTTGGCATAGCTGGCTCTGGGGTGTTGTCCAGTGAGCTGGGCAGCTGCCCATCCACTGGGGAGGAGGTTGACACCTCATGCTGCCAGCCTGCAATAACACAGCGCCAAGCATATGATATAGAGTCTGCTCTGCTAAATGCTGCAGGACATGCAAGATAAGCTGCATCAAGGCAGGTACAGTAGCTTTCACCATGAACACAAGCGCCGGCCAACCCTGCGCTTGCACCAACAGGCTGCATGACAGCAGCAGAGTTGTAGCTGCAGGCCACAAAGACACCTTGGCAGGACACCCAGACAGCTACAGCAAGAAACAGCAACAACCAAATGCAGAAGTACGCCCCTTACCGCTGCTCGTGTTAGTACCCTCCCTTGCTGCAGCATCCATGTGCCCTGCAAAGTCTGACTGCTGCTACATGCAGACGCTGGTATGAACAGGGCCTTGCCCGGATGTGTGCAATCTCACCTGCTCGCCTCTTTCTTCCTGACGCCGCCGCCGCTGGTGTGTCATCCTGCGCAGTTGCCTCAGCTGCTGTTGCTGCTGCTTTTGAGGTTGACACACACTGGTTAGCTTCAGCTGATGCTGGCAATAGTACGGGATCCCGTCTCGACATGGTTGCAACTGCTGCTGATGCTTGAGCCTGCCCCTCTTTGTTCACACCATCAGCCCCACCCACTCGGAGTGCCCTGGACTTGAAACCTGTTGCAGTAGATATGCCCAAGGGCAGAGCAAGTGATGCTTCTGCTCAGAACAGCAGCAGAGCCACTTGAAGCAGCCCAGCACGTTGCTGAGCATGTTTACATCATCAAACCTGCCAGCTGAATTGGATCAGAGTACCACTCAACACAGATGACTCACCAAACCGCTTTAGGCCTATTGTTGCCGTGTTTGAGGATGTTGAAGCAGCTCCTTGTGCAGGGTGGGAGCTGAGGGGTGCAGTGCTTGGCTTCGCGCCAGCCACCTCTGCAGGAACAAACATCAAAGTTCAAGGAAGAGCACAGCTACCATGGTGCTGGAGAAACGTATTGACATACAAGCAACAGCAGAGCCAGGGTGTAGCTTACCCTTGTGTGCTCCAGCACCACATGCAGCTGATGCTTGGCAGCTGATGGTGTCCTCCTCTGTGCTCTCCATGCCAGAGGTTTCCGTGGTGCTGCTTTTGAAGCTGACAGCACCAGCAGAAAAAGGCAAAGTGCCATCATGGACTGCAGCACAACAAGAGAAGGTCTTATAATGCCATTATAACGCCAGCAAGGGTGACTGAGCACCTCATCTTGTGCCAATTAAACCTGTTGCTTGAACAGACTGCGCAAAGCTGCGCCTTTCAATAGGGTGCTAAATGCATATGGTGGTGCTCACCTGAGGTGGTTGACCTGCTGGAGGTGCTGCTAGTTGACAGACACCCAGTGTGAACATCTGTTGCTTTTGACAGGTGAGTGCTGTGGAGAACTGCTGAACCTGTATGGGCAATGAACGAAACAAGGTCGTAGGGAGCACACGTCAGCATGGGCTGCTGAGGAAAACCATGCATGTGAGGCTGCATCCTGCTACCGTGCTGCTTGTAGTAAAAAATATCAAGAGGGGTTTGGTCCCTGCAAAGCTTCTCTGCTTACTTGGGCGTCTCGCGTACTCGTGATGTACCACATCAACTACATCAGCAGCAAAAGTCACTGCTCGTCCAGCATGCTCTGGAGGCACATGAGGTACAGAAGCCGAGCTGTTGCCAGTTGCACCCTTCAAGCAGCTAGCAGAAATAATGCGCCCAGTTGCTGCTGCACTGTGGGCGGTCTTCATGGCTGTAGCTGTTGATGGTGCTGGGGTGTTTGAGGGCTGCTGCAGCTGCTTCACCGCTGCATTAGCAGCATCTATCGTGAGGGTTTCTGTGTAACTTCCAGCAGTCTTGAGGTCAAATGTTGCGCTCTGCATCTCAAGCCGTAGCTGCTCCAGTAGGCTGAAAAGATGATACACGGTACAACAACAGCACAAGATTTGTTCAACTGACTCAATTTTTGACATCTACCTAGTGCATCAATCACTAGCCACAAAAATCTCAGGAAGCCTGGTAAGAGTAACACTGCAAGAGGGACAACAGATTGTTCTCTGCTTACGGACACTGCACCCTGGTATCCTTTACCTTGCTGGTTGTGCATCAGATCTCAGCCCCTTGGCTATGATGCCCAGTGCCTTGCTGATATTGCCTGCTGCATGTTCCAAAGAAGCCCACTCATAGTACAAGCGGGCACTGCCATCGCCAACCAGTTGGTTCTTCAGCGTCTTGAAGGTGTCACGTGCATCCTCTTGGCTGCGCATCCTGTGTGCACCACACAACATCATCTAATCGTGCAGCATGGCATCTAGGATGCTTCAATGCATACGAAGAGCAGGAGTGTTCATTCTGATACACAGGCAGCTGCACTACCATGAGGACTGGAAGGACCGTGGCGGTGAGCAGCACACACTCACCATTGCTGGCGAGCAAACCCCAGCCAGAGCTGCAAGTAAGCATCCTTGTGCTGATTCTTGCTGCGTGGCACCAACTGGGTAGCCCAGTAATACATGTGATACAGAGACAGCTTTCCACTGTCTGTCTCGCCGAGCTGCAACCCATGCGTGTTGTTCACAACATGCAACTCTTCGTAGGCCAAAAGGTCTCTCCATGCTTCAGCAGACTGCGCATTGGTCTTTACATGCCTGACAAGCTCAAGGCGTGTCGCCTTGCTGCTGCCTGGACTACCTTCGTGGCTGTGTAGGTAAGCATCTAGGTCGGCCATCCAACTTAGGTTGCTTCTGCCACGAGAGACATCAGGCGTCTGCATAGAAGCCATCAACACTGACTGCAGGCAACTGGCCCTATCCTAAGTTGTGCTGTCTTCCACCTTCAACCCTCCTCGACTGCTGCTGATGCAGAACTTGTGCATGATTTTTGGTGCAACTTTACGTGTGCGTTTGTTGGGATGCAACGTGCGCAACTCTACCGGTGCGCTACAAGCTTAAGTCACGCCTATCATATGTTGCTGCAAGAGGCGAGGGCAGGCAAACGCTATCAGCAGCTACTTCAAGGCACAATTACAGTCAAAGTATTAATGTGGCGTGATCAAGCTTTGTGAATGCCATCAGCTCAAACCAAACAAGGCATCACTCACAGCAGGCGATCTACCAGGAGTGCGCTTTCCCAGTTACACAATATACATTACGGTTGCATCATACTGAGCTACGCAGGCAGCCATATCCAAATGATCTACAACTCGATTCAAACAAATGTCATGTTACCGCTGCACCCGAAAACTCAATAAAGTCCGCTGTACAGCTGCTTACCAACCATGCACCCCGCACCAGTGTGAAAGAACCTCAAATATTATGCTGAAGCCTTGCTGGGTATTGGGCACTGCATGTCCCAAGTTGGGACTCCCAACAGCCCACCGTGAAAACCTAGATATATCTGCTTACGGTAAGGATGAATACCTAGATAATCTGAATTGCAGACCTGCGCATAGACGGTTTTTCGCAGATCGACGTCGCGGTCACTTGTAAAACAAGGTTAACGTGCAGCCTGCTGAATCGCTGCTGTGACCCAGAACATCCCCAAACAGTCTTCCAAGTTGCCTCCCTAGACCTACCCACTAACAATCCATCTTCAAGACTCATAAGCCAATATGATGTGCTGTCAAGGGCCGTTTGCATTGATGTCCTGGAAAAGCTGAAACGCCCTCGCAAATCAGGTAAATATGACGCCTGTTTCTTGAAATACTTGAAAATGGGTGCAAAATGCTGAGGATAATATTTGGGGCTGCTCGCGAACAATGAACAGCAAAAGGATTTCTGCACTTACGGCTTGCCACTGGAGCAGTGCCATACCACCAGATGGACCTACACGAGGACCTGGCCAAACCCAAGCTAAGCTTTGATTGGGATTTCATCTTGCAGCCAGTTTTAAAGCTTGGGAAACCAACTTGTCAACGGCAGAGTTTGAACATTTTCCAGGGACCTGAATGAGCCAGCAGGCCCATCCATTCCTGCATTGACGTTTATAAGCTTATGATCCTGCGCTGTTTGCCAACACTTATCCTGTAATCACACATCTGAGCAGCACTGCCCAGCCTGTTGCTTGTGCTGTGTTTACCCGTACTACCACACAGTGGTGTCATGGTACGGCAGCAGCAGGCACTGCCGACAACGCTCCTGATAATTTGTGTTATCGAAAACTTCAGATGGGCGAAGCCTTCAGAAGATGTTGGCAAACGTGCAACCACGCACGATTAAACTTCCAGCAGTTGATAAGCAGGTCGAAAGGGAGAACGGTTGAAAAATGTTAAAACTATCATAAAGTATCAACACCTGGAAGTGAATATGCTATCGGGTGATTAATAGCTTTCCGTCATGCAAACACTAGCTGGCCTACTGGACATCAACGCGGTGAGCGTAGTGTTTCAGATAGCCGCACAACATGTGTCTGGCACTGCTTCTCGCTTGTTGTTGATTGTCCTATTTACCAGCTGTGGGCTCGGCCTTGACGGAATGCTTGCTGCTTTCTTGGGGGTCCCCGGGTCCTCCGTGTCAAGTTGCGGCACTACTGTCAAGTACCACCACAGTTCGGTTCCGCTTTACATGTCGATATACCCAGTAACGTTTTTCCTCCGTGTCGAGCAAGTAGCTCATATTCATGCATCTCGCATATCAGTATCCCGATATGCAGTCTAGCAACATCTACAAATCAGTCCAGTTACAGGGCAAGAGCCTTTTGGTGGCCGTACTGAACATTCATATATATCGCAGTATTGTTAAGTATCGTTATTTGAAACAGATGTTGACCCAGCTCAAACCAGATTTATTGCTCCTGCTAGAAAGTGGCTCGGAATTAAACCAGCCTCAATCGCAGCAGCTATTACAGCGCTTATTGGGTATTCACTCAATGATTCACATAACAGCCAACACAAGAAACCAAGGCCTCACCCTCCTCTGTTGTAACCCTGCAATCTCGGTTGAACTGCAGGCAGTATCTGTGGACTCATCCTGGTTTGCTGCCACTTTCAACTGGATTAACGATATACAGCCTGTACACAATGGCGTCAGCTCAGCAGCCGGCAATCCAGCAGCAGCAACAAATGGTGGGTGGCTCGTTTGTTGTCATGCCCCAGTGTCCTCATCACCTAATGTAATCCCGTGGTGGCAGTCATTGTCTGCCGCTATACTTGGTATGACTGATAACAGTGAACAGTTGATGTTGCTGGGTGATATGAACGTTCACCTCACCCAACTCGACAAATCTACACCTATTTCGCCCTCCGAACATTCACAGATAACTGTTGTGAATACTTTACTTGAACAACACTCGCTATTTGATATCATGAGAGGCCTTCACCCCCAGGACACAATTTACACCTATCACCAGCCTTCAGGCTATGCCGCTCGCTTGGACTACCTGTTTGCCTCCCATCACTGGATGGAAAACGCAGTGGCATCTTGGGTATATACTTTCCCAGCCTCAGATCATAATGCAGTGTGCTATGCATTTACAGAAGGGGTATATCACCCCATGGCAGTTAACTCCCCGCTGCGTTCTATACCTGCTTGGTTGTTCCACAATCAAACGTTGTCATCAGGCGTCAAATCATTTGTGCATGATTATTTTGTTAACAATCCATGGCCATCAGATTCAACTGCCACTGAGAAGTTCACCGCATGGATACAATTCAAAACTACTACAGCCGACCACCTCAGTTCCCTCCTGTCACAGTACCAACAGGAGCGCAATCGAAACACCCAACAAGCATATGCTCGTCTGAAATTGTCTGAACATGCATTATCTGTAGCCCCTTCCCATGACACTCAACTACAGTATGTAGAAGCTAAATCTGCACTGAATCCCCACCTGGAAGAACAATACAATAGACAGTCTTCTCTGACTAAACAACGTTGGTACAATAATGCGGAGAGACCTCAACGTGCCATAACCAATGCCATTCATGCAGCAGAACGTAGAAGGTCATTGATTCCAGCTATAATAACAGATGATGGCACACTTCAAGATGATCCACCACAGATGGCAACAGCATTTGCTTCCTTCCTAACTGGCATATATGCGCAACGTCACTGTGATCCTGTCAAGCAAGAGCAGTTCATTCAAGGCCTGCGTAGAACTTTAACACAAGATCAACGTAGGGAATTGTCAGCCCCGTTTGCTCTTTCTGAATTGAATGCTGTCAAACGAAAGCTGCCCAAAAACAAGGTGCCAGGTCCCGACAGATTGCCCTATGAATTCTACAATACAGTCTGGCCGGATCTCCGCGAGTACTTGTTAGATCTTGCTAATACCATTGCAACCGACTCTATTTGCCCAGAAGATATGTCACTCTCAACTATAGTTCTGAAGTACAAACAGGGTGACAAGTGTCAACGTACTAATTATAGACCACTATCACTACTCAACACAGATTACAAAATTATTGCTAAACTACTTGCAGCACGCACCAGTAGGGTACTCCCTACAATAATTCATGCAGACCAACATGGCTTTGTCAAGGGTCGCTCCATAGGTGATGCTGTTCTGTCTCTGAAACTGCTTGAAGAGTACTGTAACCTGGAAGATGACAGTATGATAGTATTTCTGTCAGATATCTCTAAGGCGTATGATACAGCTGATAGATCCTATATCAGAAAAGTACTGCACGCCTTTGGATTTCCAGCCAACTACCTGCATTGTTTTGATGCATTCCACAGCAACACACAAGCCCGTGTACTTACAAATGGTGCTCTATCTGATGTATTCCCTGTCCATAGTGGAGTTAGACAGGGTTGCCCCTGGGCACCACTACTCTTTGTTATTATGGCTGAAACACTTGCAGAAGCAATCCGCTCAGATATACACATTACAGGATTCACGGTACACGTCCCTTACCAGTCCACAGTCTCCAATCCCCAGGAGTATGTCGCAAAATTTTCAGCATTTGCAGACGATACCTCCACTTACATGAAAGACTGGCGTAGTTATCGCTATGTTGACAAGGTATATTGTGACTACGGCGCTGCTTCTGGTAACGTGGTCAATCTATCAAAAAGCAAGTGCTATTTAATAGGCCCTGCATCTGAAGAGAATGCAACTAGGCTACAAACACTTGCACCAGAACTGAAGTTGATACATCAACACGGTTTCTTATTGTATCTAGGAGTCCCCTTTGGTACTGCAGTCCAGCAATATTGGCACAATAAAGTTACCACCCTTCAAGCAAAGCTCAAACGTCTACAAGCACTAGGACTGTCCAGTTTTGGGCGTGCCACTACCGGCAGATCATATGCTTTAGCTTCAGTATTGTATCCGTTGCGCTTCACACATGACTCTATCACTGGACCATTGGTAACGAAGATAAACAGTTTGTACCGGAACTTTGTTTTGAATCACAAAGCAGACATTCCTATACATCCAGGCACAGAATGCTACCGGATGAGAGTACAAGATGCTGCGCTACATCCCAAGTATGGAGGACTGGGACTATTAGACGTCCCTACCTATCTGTCAGCCTTGCGTTTCAAAACCCTCCTACAACTTTTACTGACACCGAATTGTAATGCAGTGTACCTCCTGAAGGCAGTATGCAACAGCTGTACACAACCCTTTTTTCTAGGTATTCATGCATTGTTCTTCAATCATCCATACATATCCAAGTTATTGAAACCTGCCCCCTGCTTGACTGCACTACGTCACTATGTGGTCACACAGCAGTTGCATCGCAGATCATTCAACATAACAAGAGCAATAGCAATGAAGGAACCAATATTCTTCAATCCCACTATATCCCTGGATCCACATGACTTTACAGTGTCTTCATCTCCACTAGCATCATGGCGACGAATAGCCACTGCTGGATTTACTCATGTTGCTGATTTTCTGCGACAAGATTATAACATCGTCAAACAGCAATGGCATAACCAACTGCATCGGATTCGGAATGCCGACCATAAGTTGCATGCAATTATGGCAGCTCTTCTACAATTCAATTTACCAGATCAACTATTACAACAACCCCCACCTCACTCTGTTCAGTTTCTTGACATCATCCGTGCATGGCTGGACACATGGTCCCTCACCCAAGACATCAATGCTCACACCCTTAGTTCAGTCACTACCAAAATGTTATATACAAATGCCTGTCTGACAAATAAACCCACCAAACCTCGATGCATCCGGCAATGGGAGTCCCTACATCTCCCTCCCTCCATATTGCAGATGCGTTATTCCTGGTTCAAGTCTATCTGGCGCATGCATCTTCCACGCAAATGGCTTGATACCTTATATGCTGTTTTGAACAACTCCCTGCCCACATTTAACAAAGTAATGCATATACACACATACAACTCATGTCCCTTGTGTCACCAAGGCCCTGACTCTCCTGATCATATACTCTTCGATTGTAATGAGGTTAAACCCGTTTGGGTCTGGGCACAGCAGGTGTATACCTACTGGCAACCCCAAGCCCATATGTTTCATGACCCCATATCATTCCATCTTTGGCTGTGTATATCACTAGACAGTCATGCCTTGCAGCAACCATGGAAATGGTTTTTCTGGTGTGTCCCAGTATTACGTGCGTTATGGTTGAGCAGAAATAGCAAAGTGTATCAGCAACAAGCATGGACATTGGATCAAGTCAAAAGTTACTGCAGAGCACAATGGCTTTCTGCGTCACTACTCATGTCCCAGAACTATCCTGAACATGCCTTCCTGCCACTGATTGCTGTGAATCCACATGTTCCTACAGTACATTGGTGTTGGAACGGATAGCTGCTCTCGAGGTGATGTGTTACTGCTTGTCTACAGGAGATTGATGTTCCTGAAGTTATTGAAGACACTGAGTGGGAGCCTACCCAGAAGACATTACGGTTGCCCCAGGCTCAGTGCTTTGGGGCCTGTTGACTTTCTTGTGGGGTGCATAACATGTTGAGAAGTCGCGCAAGTGACTTGGTACTGCATGACATGTGCACAAGACTTCCTTTTTTGATGCTAGTGGGATTTTGCTCACCATTGTATTCTGTAGGTGTGTTCTGATTTATCATTGAGTGCTTTTGAGTGCTGGATATGCAGCATCCAATATTATTGTCTACTATGCGATAACTTCTTGTATTGCGCTTAGCTTCTCTCTCAGTGTGTCATTTCACTCGCACTCCACAAGTTGCTCTGCAACCTGCACCAGGGACAGCTGATGACTATTCCTGGTGCATGGCCACATGACAACTAGTCTATCTGATCTCAGATTACCTTTTCTCGTCTGTGTTGTGTTGCTTGCCTCCCACCCGACAGCTATGTCCGAGGCTTGCAGGCTTTGATCAACACAGACCATGGGGTTTTTTGGTGTCGTGCTGGTTTTCCCCATGACCACCGGCCAGGCTACAACGCCCTATTCGGCTTCTTATAGGGCTTTATGTTCTATATTGAGCATCTACAGTTGATGCTTTGTGAGCTGCCTTCATCGCTGAAGGTGAAGTTGTGCAGCTAATGACTCGTGTCCTCGCCTTTTCAGGCCACTAGCCTAGCCCGGTAATAATCATCATCATCAAAATGTAAGTCTCGTGCAACATATTACAACTATATACCGATACCGTCAAACCGTAAGCTTGTCAAGCAGATACTACCCAATGGGAGAGTCGTACGATGTTACACTGCTACGCCCCGTAGGCTTGCGCATTCTGGCAACAGGGCAAGGCTAGCAGCTTCAACTGGACATAAACCAGTCTGCAACATGACTAGGGCGTCCCTGTCAGGCAATCTAGCATGAGAAACCTGGTCTGCTGCCAGGTGTCTTAGTCCAAGCCTCGACCAGCGTGTACACAGCGCCTGCACTGCTGTGGCTGTTGCAAGTGTGCCTACAGCCAAAGTGCTCCAGGAGGGCAGCAGACTACTGACAGCATCGCTTGACTGTTGCGAAGAGTGCCTGCAAGCAATGGTTCAGCTGCACACTGTGAGCAGGCTTGAAGGCAGGCAGTATGATTAGGCGCAAGGGTCGTATGCAGGCACACTACATGTACAAGTACAGGTGCAGCTAGAGTCATTGCGCTTACGAGTGGCAACAAGTTGCCATGTGCTGTACAGAGATGCGGATTGGTGATGTAGATCACATGCACTAAGGACGAACAAGGACACAAAGATGGAATGCAGTGAAGGTGGTTACCAGGGGTAGCTGCCTGCATGACACAGCACAGCATTCAACTTCTATTTATTCATATATTACAGCACATACTAGAGCCTTGAGTGGAATTTGCGCTGGTGACAGGCTGTCACATTAGATTATGAACATACATGGGCATGCACCTCTCCAAGACTCACTCACTCAGTGCACTGTCCCTCACAGAAATATGCAGCACTGTTTGACAATGTCCTTCAGCAGCATAGCAACTGTCATGGAGCCCACGCCCCCTGGCACAGCTGTTATTGCCGCTGTTGACTCCTTGCAGTCAGCAAATGCACAATTCCCAAGCAGCTTATAGCATGCCTTCTTGCTGGGATCATCTACCGGGTTGGTGCCAACATCAATCACCACAGCCCCTGACTTGATCCATGACCCCTGACAACGAAACAAGTGCAGCAGCAGAATCTGATGCAGCAGCAGCAGCAGCAGCAGCAAGGAGCAGCTAATCAATGGGACCACCAAAAACAGTTTCTGTATGCGATGCAACAAACCATTCACTCCTCCGCTACCTGTTATGACGCACTGACTCAATCACCAGGCTAGTCATGTTCTTGGCTACTCAGATGTGTGCTCAGCCATCTTTGTTTTGCATTAAAGCTGTAGTAGGACAGCGGGTCTCGGCACATCATGTGCCGACATGATGTCGTTGACATGCCCTAATCTGTCCGACCAGCTGCTGCAAGAATA
>LWCB01013609.1:0-10075 GCA_001630525.1 Coelastrella sp. M60 | reverse complement strand
CAATGTGCTGCTCTTCGCCTTCGAGACCCTGCCGCTTATCGTGATCGGCATGGCGCTCTACCGGCTGGCTTCTTCAGCGGCGGGTTCGACCCGCGCAAAATGCAGCACGGTGAAGCCATCTGCTGTGGGCGTTACACTCTTTGTCCTATTCCTATCCCTTTGCAGGTTGGAAATGGGTCTGCAACAAGCCAATATCGCCTTCACGTGCATATTCACCGTTGAGATGGTACTTAAGATCGTGGGTCTTGGACCATGGCGCTATTTCACCGACCCATGGTCACTGTTTGATGCTGCTGTGGTCACGTTCAGTCTGGTGGAGATGACTATAGAGCTCATTGCTCACAGCAACGCTGATGGGGTTTCGGCACTCAGGTTTGTACCAGCAGAAAAGAGCATCAGATGATGGATGCTGCATGTCAGTACCTTCCCAACACAACATTACAACACATCACACTCCTGCTGCAACCAGAATTCATGTGATAGTCTGGTGTCTGTTGTGTGCCACAGCCGCTTGCTGCTTTGTGTAGGTCGGTGCGTTCATTACGTGTGCTGCGTTCATTCCGAGTGCTGAGGGTCATGAAGATGTTCAAGTATCTTGAAAGCTTGAAGATGATCGCTTCAGTGAGTTGCAGCCCTGCTGTTTCATGTGCTGCAAGCCTTTTAGCCCACAGCACTCATGGACAGGCTTGTTACCTCAAGGCTGAGAATACTGCCCTAGCAGCCCACAACAGTCGTGACCCCTGTCTGCAGTGAACTCAGCTGATTTTTGGGGTGTAAAGCTGCACTGCAGAAGGTCAGCGACAGGGGTGATCTTAGCAGTGACATCAGCAATCTAGATGTTTCTACTCGACAGGTGCTGATCTCATCAATGGGATCTTTTGCCTCCATTGTGGTATTGCTGGTGTTGTTTTGGATGGTGTTCTCCATCATGGGTCTTCATGTGTTTGGGGGCTTGCCACTAGATGAGCCATGGCCCAACTGCAACGACCTCGTCAACAGCCTTATCCTAAATTTCAATGTAGGTCAACAGCATGCAGACATACTTGCTGTTCCAAATGCCATTGGGCAGAATAGTATCCGTTCCACGCACGTGTTGAGATTTGGATGAATATTTTGCCATCAGAAGACATCACATTCGTGCACAGCACGACAGTGTGGTGCTAGACGTCTAGATTGCCCACATAGGCTGTAGATATGAAGCTGTCATTTGTAACCCTGGTTTCTTGTGCTGCAGACCCTTAACTTGGAGAACTTTCAAACTCAGCTGTACTCTGTCATACGCGCCACAAGCTATGCGTCCAGTGCTTTTTGGCTGGTTTGGATCATCATTGGCAAGTACATTCTGCTGACCTTATTTCTTGCTGTGACACTCGATGCCTTTGAACGCAAGTATGAGGTGAGCTGTGTTGGGACTGGCGGCTTTTCCTTTCAACAGGCAGCCGCAGCCATCAAAATGCTTGCAAAGCAGTGACCTTGACTGAGCTAATGTTGTTCATGTCAAGGTGAACCAGAGCAACAAATGAGCCCTGTATCGCCCTTTGAGGCACCAGGCATTGCTGTGTTGTGTGCATAAGCAGTTGCATGTGTCAAGCCCAGCTTTGGGGTGCAGTACAGTGCTCGTCATGCAAAACACAGTGAGGTGTCAGCACTTGGGTTTTTTGCTGCAGGTGGACATCAAGAAGGGTGTGCGCAGTGCAAGTATTGCTAGCACAGTCTTCAGCCGCATTAAAAAGGCAGGTGCCAGGTTGAAGGGGGTTGCCTCAAGCGCAGTTGGCAGCAACAGTGGTAAAAGCAGCATACTCAGTGGTATATGGGGTGGGGCAGCCGCAAAACAAGGTCGTAATTCAATAAAGCTAACAAAGGAGAGCCAAGAAGCTGAAAGCAACGTTGTACATGATTCTATAGCTGCCTTCCATGGTACAACCGAATCTGCCTCAACCAGCACACATAGTGGTGATGGGCCTAGTGCACATGGCAGCAACAATGGGGGGCACAATACCAGCGGAAGTGGCCAAAGGTACAATGTGGATCATGCTCACAAGCATGTACCTAGCGCTGGCCATCCTAGCAGCTCCCTTGCATCAGACTCTCACAACACCGAGGTGCTCAACTCCCAGAGCAAAAACAAACCGGATCGCAGACGTACAGCAGAGGGGGTTCGGTTTGCCACACAGCCGCTTGGTGAAGGTACGATGCAGACAGAGGGCTTCATGGGAGGATGGGGCACAGGGATCAGGCAAAGGCGGCGACAGATAGGGCTGCAGCAACAGTATGGTGTTGGTAGTGACAGTACTGGCATCAGTAGACCATCTAGTGCAGGCAGAAGCAGTAGGCGTGGCAGTGATGACAGCCGACAAGCCAGCATGGACAATTCCTGTCTTCAAAAGACTCTGGCAAGCGATTCCTTGCGTGATGCAGACAGCATTCGGCGCAGGCAGTTTATGACCATGCGCAGAAGCAGCAGTAGCGGCGGCGGCAGTTGCAGCAGCAGCTTCACCATGCGTGTGGATGCTGCTGCAGCCTTTGCAGCAGCTGCAGCAGCTGATGCTTTGCTGCCGTTACAAGCACTACCAGAGCTTATTGATAGCTCATCAGAAGAAGATGAAGCAGATAAGTGTAGCATGGCAGATCGCATCAGCAACGTTTTTGAAGATAACTCACAGACGGTGCTGGAGCCTCCAGCTTTTTACCCAAGGCCAGCAGCAGCAGCAGCAATCAGGAACCATGAAAGTAACCGTAGGAGGGTCAAGCAACAGCTGGCCGTCAGCTGCAGTGAAGCAGAAAGTGAGGTTCCATATACCTGGCATGAGTTTCTGATGACTGTTGATGCTATAGATTATCCTACCAGGGTGCGGGAACAGCAACTGGCAGCAGCTGCTGTTGGCTCACAGAAAACAAGTCACACAGCTGGCTTTCTAGCTATTCTTGGCCCCGTTGCTGAGGGTATAGAGTCGGATATGGATGCAGCAGGACTGGCTGAGGCTGGGGGCAGAGTGCTATCACGTCAGGAAGGATCCCTTGGTAGTGCAAGAATGCGTGTCTCATCTGAAAAACATGCGGCGGCTGGTCTGTATGAGCACAGTTTCTCTCCACGGCCGTCTACAGCACCTAAGCCAGGCAGTCCTGGGCGCAGCAGGACACCACAGCAGGTTACACTTGACAGCCTGGAAGATGAGATCCAGGATCTTGGTCTGCAGCCAGAGGCAACACATCCAGAACAGTATATGGCAGCTAACAACAGGCACGAAAACCTAGCTGATGCAGGTGTTGATAATAGGACCTCAAACCCTGGAAAAGTAGGCAATACATGGCCTGGGCTTGATGAGCATGACAGGCTGGAGCTGCTGACAGGTACAATAGCATCAAATGAGCCTGTAAGAGTCAGGACTGTGCCTGGTTTGTCAGAAGCTGACTACTCGCTGAATGGCGCACGCATGGAAGATGGCAACGGCCACCAACACAAGCCAAAGAGGCAGCAGGCACATTCAGCAGCAAGAAGTGTTGGCTTCTGCATCGCTTCCGAGGCTGATAGCAAGGTGGCGGAAGGATCACCTGTGTCGGTCAAACGTACAAGTGCAGCCTCCAGGTTAGATGACATCTTACAGGCAGCAGCAGGTAGCCCCAGGGCATCTGAAGGCCTGTTTGGGGTGTGCTCCCCAGATCTTGGTGCTGAATCTGGGGAAGCTTTGACGCTTAATGGTGGCATTGCATCTGTTGAGCCATCCATCACTGCCAAAGCGATCAAGCGGAGGAGGGCGGCTGCAGGGGTAGGACACCTTGCGCACCAGAGCAGGCAGCCCCCGTCAATTTCTCAACTGTGATTATGATGCATGTCCCATGGCGTTTTCTGATCAAGGCTCTCACATGCTGCACATCACTACCTGGAAAATATATCGCTCATATTGTGCATGGGGTTGCCCAGTCTGATGCATGCTGTTGCTAACGTACCTAGTGATTGGGATGTGGTGTGCCATGTTATGCACGCTGCACCAGGTGTCATTTGTGGCGGATAGTTTAACAGATATGTCAACCCACCTACCTGGAGGTGTGGACGATCACCATGCAGCGGCGCCAGATGCATCTAGCCAGCAGGTCAGGGGCGGCAGGCTGGACCGTCAACATAATGCACTTGCAGTTGCATCAAAGCAGCAGCATACTATCTGATCATGCGATACAGACACTGTTCTTGTGTTATTGAGCTATCTTCTTATACATGGATGACACAAGCACCTGTTTACCACCAGCTTTGGCCGTTGTGTGCACATGTGACTCGCAACAAACAGAGTGATGCGTTTTGGTGTATGCAGGCAGATACAGCTAGCACTCATGGCAAAGCACTGACTGCAGAGCATTCTGCGGTGTCTGCCAGTAGTACAGCCACAGGCAGGCGGCTCACAAGACAAGGATCGATGGCTAGTGAGGCTCATAGTGATGGGCAAGCAAGCTATCGCAGCGGAATGTCAAGTAAGCAGCAATGCCTTTTGCACTTGCTGACAGCCAGGAAGACTGGTGTGGCCACACCAGTTCTCCTCTTTGCTGCATACTGTCCAGAAGTGTCATAATTCGTCCACAGAACCCCAGCTATGATCCCACGACGGTGTATGCAGTACAGGTGATGATGTATCTTTGTCCTGTGTATAGGCAACTGGAGCACCACCAGCAAGGGTCGTACCCGCAGCTACCCAGAGCTAACGGGCACCAGTCTCTGGTTGTTCAGCGAGACCAACGCTTTCAGAAGCAAAGCTTACAACCTTGTCACTGCCCGGTGGTTTGATTACAGCATGTTTTTCATCATTCTACTGAACTGTGTTGCGATGGCTTATGAGTACCCACACATGAGCACAGACAACATGGATGGTTTTGTGCTGCATTGGGCGTAAGTATCTCCGCTAGTACATGAGCAAAGCACAAATTGTGCCAACAAAAGTTGCACTCAGCTATCCAACATCCTGTCAACATATTGTATCAATGTTGCACTGCCATTGTTGCTTGTTCTGCCCCGGTGTTCTATGAATCTTGCATGTGCAGCCCCGCTGCACTCCCGCAGCTGCCTGAACTTCACAGACTAAAGATAAGTTGCACAGCATGCCTGCTGCAGGTTGATTCATATATGCTTGCGGGTCACACTGGTGCTTTGTGCATCTGGCTGCAGTGACATAGGCTTTTCCGTAGTGTTCTCCATTGAGGCAGTTTTGAAGATCATTGCCTTTGGCTTCAAACCCTACTTGTCATTTCCTCGAAATCAAGTGGACTTGTTGATTGTGGTTACAAGCCTCGTTTTGCTTTTCCTCAAGACACTGGATCTTGAAATTGTCAAGGTTGGTATGATATCCACGGTCAGGCAATGTTGCCTTTCTACAGTACTGCCAGGTCTCCACGGAGACAATCCCACAACTTATGCACTCATGGTTCTGCATAGATTGCTGAACCTATTGTCTTGTCATCGTTATGGACCGCTCCTCAGCTTGCATTGGCAGACACATGCACTGATATCCTGATGTCAGCCTGTACCGCTGCTGTTTTCCAACTTGTTGATGCTGTTTGTAGGCACTGCGAGTTCTTCGTGCAATCAAGCCCCTACGCGCCCTCACTCGCTCAGCAGGCATGCAGCTTATATTCAAGAGCTTGACCCTCAGCTTGGCTGCTATGGGCAATGTCAGCATAGTGGTGTTGCTCTTCTTTCTCATCTTTGCTATATTGGGCTTACAGGCAAGTCATGCAGTTGGCAGTCCAGACCAACAAGTCGATGTACGTTTAGCCAGCCAGCTACAGAGATGGGGAGCTGTCTGCATCATACGGGGTTGAGGCTCATGCACATTGATGAGCATCTTGATCCAGGACTGTTCGGTGCTTGCAGACTATTGCGTGTAGACAAGTTAGCTGAATAACAGGTGTAGAGTGCTTTTGATACCCATATGATAGCTTTTGGATCTGTGCGTTGTGTGCGCAGTTGTTCCATGGCAAGTTCTGGAGCTGCAACGACACTACTGTGCCAAACAAGGAAGCCTGTGTGGGAACTTACATTCTCAATGGGGTGGTAAGTAATATCCTGAGCACGAGACACCACTCTTCTGCCTGTTCCGCTCCTGTCAGCAACAGATGACTCTGAATGCAACAGCTTGGGGTGTGAGGTGCTGTTTGCTCGTTGGTGTAACAGACAGTCTACAGCAAAAATGTGACAATGTTGAAAGAGACGACAATTGGTGCCATCTGTAGGAAGCACCAAGGGAGTGGAGGAATCAACCCTATAACTTCGACAATATTGGTATGGCGATGGTCAGTCTGTTTGTGACATCCACATTGAACGGATATACAGGTGTGGGAGACGATACGGGCTGACTGCTACAGTCTGGCTGTGCCGAATGCACCTGAGGCAAATCTGTATGTGTTATGTACTATCAGTATGTGCGAATCATTACAAACAGCAGAGCACCATCGTGGCTGACAGCTAACGTGTGGAAATGCTCAGCAACAGCATTGACCAGGCAGCCATCAATCCCCCATCATTGCAATCTGGCAAAGTGATGTCGTACTCTTTACTTGCAGAGATCATGTGGAATGCCATGGCATCCCCTGAGGAGCCGGGACTGCAGCCACAGCCCATGTCAAACTGGAGTGCTTTCTTCTTCTTTGCAGCATTTGTGCTGGTGGTGGCATACACGCTAATGAACCTGTACATAGGTAGAACGTGCTCCTGTTGACACTAAACACGCTCTAGCCTGCACGCAGGCATTTTGTAACTTGTCTTTTACTAGATATTTGCTGAAGACAATACACCTGTTTGCCTTGTGAAGCAGTGCAGAGGGGTATAACAAGGTGTGAGGGAAGTTTGCGCAGGCACGCAAGTCACCCGTTGACTGTGACTGAAGAAGGAGGTTGCGAACTGACCTGCAGGTGTTGTTTTCTATCAGTTCAGCCGGATCCGTATGCAAAGTCAGACTGGCAGTGCTTTTCTGACTGACGACCAAACTGAGTGGGTGGAGCTCAGCAGGCTGGTGTTCAGGCTCAAACCCCCAGAGAAGAGTCCAGTCCCAGTGAACAAGATTAGGAAGTAAGTGGAACTGGCTGCTGTTGATCTTACACTGTGGCAGATACATCAATGAACCTCTTGCATGTGTGCTTGCTTTCCATGCTGTAATGAGCTGGTTGCCTGCTTGAACATGTTCATTCATAGTTTGCTGCTAAACCAGTCATGCTACATCCATTTTCAAGTCTGTTGTCTGCATGTGGTGTGTGCAGGAAAGTGTACTACACTGTCCAGAGCAAACAGTTTGAGTTATTTATCATGGGGATCATTGTTGCAAACAGTGCACTCATGGCAACCAGCTTCTATGGGCGGCCAGATGTGATGTCACATGTTGTGGAAGCTTTGAATTATGCTTTCACCTGCATATATGTTATGGAACTGCTCATGAAGGTAAGTGGCACCGTGGACACATCAAACTCCTGCATGTATGCCTTTGTTGTAACTGTTGTTGACGATCATTTGTGTCCCACCTCTTGCTTGCAAACCCAGCTTTGTGCTGAACTTGATGATAGGTTATTGGGCTGGGCTGGTCAAACTACTGGAAGAACAACTGGAACAAGTTTGATTTCGTCCTAGTACTGTCAAGTGTGGTGGACATGGCAGTTGCCCTAGCCATGGGTGAGCAGTGCAAGCTTTGTCACAGCGACAGGGGTTTTGTTATGCGTCTGTTGCAAACCGTGTGTGTTAGCCACACAAGCTGCTGCTTACTAGAAAATCACCAACCAAAGGTGGCACGCCTAGTACGGTCATCTTCTTCACAATGCATTGCTGCTTTGCAAACCTTTCAGGCTGGGAGCAATTCTCAGCTTGATCTCCCACTTGTTATGTTGGCGACTTGCAGGTAGTCATGCAAGCTTCCTCAAAGTACAGAAGATTATGCGCCTGCTGCGCCTGGCTCGTGTGGTGAAGCTCATGCGCAGTATGAAGGTAAGAACTTGCATGGCCTCTGTATGCAGTGAACACAAGCAAGCTGCTATATGCTCAGTGCTGCCGTGATAAAGAGCTACTAGTCAGCAGATTAACAATGTGTTATGAACATGCTGTTCTGTTGTAGGGGCTGAGGAGCTTGTTTGGGACCTTGATCGTGTCCCTGCCGGCCTTCTGGAATGTTGGTGCGCTACTCGCGTTACTGTTCTACATGTATGCCTATGTGGGGATGCTGCTGCTGGGCGACATCAAACGCAATGGGTAAGCACCAGGTGCACCGTATATGCTGTGTTTCCCAGCCTTGTGCTGACAGAGCAGATGCTCACTACAAACTGCAACCTGTAGGCTGCAGGCCCTCTGCTATCAGCATCTTGCAAAAGCACATACTATGCCACATGCATGGTCAGCTCGTAGCGTAGACAGCTCAGCACTAGGTCAGTTCGAGCCAGCTTGCCTGTTGGCTTTGCACCCACCATCAACCCTTCTGCTGCAGGGGTCTAAATGAGCATAGCAACTTTGAGAGGTTCTGGACAGCAGCTCTGACACTCTTCAAAATTGCAACCAATGACAACTGGACTGACATTATGACGGCTTGCATGATTGCGGTGAGGTCGTTGAACCACTCTCTCTGATACAGCGCCATAGGATGGCAACACCTTTAGCCAAGGCAGACAGTGTGAAGCTGGTGCAGGCATATGTGCATTGCGTTGTGTCAGTAGGCATATCGGTGCTGCCTGGGATCAAGAGGTTGGATCAGAACTTGCCCTGGTATTTTTGGAGCTGGCCAGATGGCAGCATTGCTACTGTGTTCCAGCCTTGTTTGAGCACCTTTCACTCATAAGGTCTATCTTTTGTTGTGCTGTCTGGTTGCTGTTCCAGCCTCCCGACTGTGATGAAGCTGCTGGAGAGTGTGGGTCCTGGGTGGTGTACCCCTACTTCATCAGCTTTGTGCTGTTGGTGTCTGTCATCATGCTCAACCTCTTCACAGCTGTCATCTTGGAGAGCTTTGAGGCTCAGCAAGAACAGGATGTGAGACACTTAACTGATCACTGTCAGTTGACTGTACAACCAGTAGAATACCGTATAAGAGTGTACAAGGACACAGCAGTGCACCAAGTGCTGTGCCTATGACTGCATCCTGCAGCTGAAGTGGGGTATTCATGTTGAGCCGACGCGTGACAGCTCTAACATGTGATGTCTGCTACTGCAGCGCTGGAAGCTACGGCCTGACCATCTTGATGAATTTGTTGACCTGTGGGCGGAATATGATGATGGTACAGGCACCATTGATCCCAAGGACCTTGAGGCATTGCTGCTCAGGTGACCACTAATGTGCAGCAAGTCAGCAACTCGTGCCTCACAGCTTCTAGACATGCTTTGCTGGCAGAAGACCTTCTACTTCACTAACAAATACTCATGATGGTTATTCATAAGGGGAGTACATGAGTGCTGCCTGGCTATACTTCCTGGGCACTGGATCTGCCGCTGCTAAGCCAGGCTATGTGATTGCCGGCAGACTCTCTCCGCCCCTAGGCCTTGGCCCCACAGCCAGCAGTACGGATGTCTTGCGCTTTGTGTTTGACCTGGATATTCCCCTGCTGGCGGGGCGTGTGCCATTTCAGCGGACTGCATATGAGCTTGTCAGGAGGTGTAGTGGCGCTGAGATACCTGAGGGAATACTGAAAGATCAGGTGAGTGAGGAACTGCATGCTGGGGAAGTAAGCCATGGTGGCAGTGTGTGCATCCCAGGCTTGAGTGTGCAGCGTGATTGTTGCAATCAAGTGCCGCAGTGAGCACTGCTGTGTGTGCTGTTTACGTACATGGTCACAAACGGCCGCAAGCCACAACTTGTTGCTCTGGATGGTGTGTAACACAATCCAGCATGTCACTCTCCTCGTGCAGATTGATCGTCTAGTCACCCGTGCCTTCAGAAACCTGAAAGCTGATGAAGTGCTCAATTTCAGTGTAGCAGTCACTGTGATGAGGGTGCAACGCAAGTGGAGGTCACGAATGAGAGCAGCAAAGCTCAAGAGGAAGCGTGAGGTGGGTTAGGGGTCCGCACACCAGGGCAGTGGTCCCTGGGGCCCAAGCCATTTGGTTTACTTTGGCATGCAAAGAGTC
>LWCB01013597.1:0-12246 GCA_001630525.1 Coelastrella sp. M60 | reverse complement strand
CTGGAGTGCAGGAAGAAGGGGAAGCTGTACACTGCAGCGGTCTGAGCCCTCTATATTTGCATAATATCATTTTCATCTGTTTTCATCAGTTCTCATCAGTCCTCATCAGTTCTCATGTGTTTTCATATGCTTGGAGTATTCATTACTTCAATGATGCAATTTGGCAGCTGCGTGGTGGTGGTGTTTGTCACGGCGGTGGTGGTGGACTAGCAACCAGCAGTGGTGGTGGACAGGGTATGTTATGGTGTTACATATGGGTATGGTAAGGTGAGGTGAGGTTTGACAAGTATTAGTCAGGAGTAGCTACAGACATCAGGTAAGCCACATTCTGCTGACAGGGGCTGGATCCCAGTTTTATCAAGCCTTACCCTTGAGTCTTTGTGCAGGTGTTATGATCCACCATTGCAGGTGTGCGTGAAGTCGTTGCCAAACTCAGGTCAGTGGCAACCAAGGTAAGCCAACTGTAGAGATCACAAGCATGCTTGTTAAATGCTGGTAAACCAAGCAACAGATTGCAACAGAAGCACAGTGGCAGAACATCAGATGGTTATTGACTGCATGATCCTGATCGTCTGCCCACCTAGTGCAGATGTGGCAAACAGATACATGCACATTGCAACACTCAGCAAGTTTCATATGTGCTGCACTATGCAGGTTACATGTAACTGGTGAAAGTCAACCCCCCCTACCCTGACAAGTACCCAGTGAGGCCTCACCTTCCCTTCTCATCCCCTTCTGTTTCCCCTTTTTCTGGCTCACACAGGCCATAACTGTGCTCAACCCTCAATGACCCACCACTGGAAGGTGTCTAGTTGTTTGTGATTGCGGCATTGCGCAGAGCCGTTCTACGGTTTTTGTTAGACGCACCAAGCTGTGACACATGCTTAACTGGCTGAAAGGCGGTGGAGAGAGGGGGATATTGAGGGCCTTCAAGGTCGGCTCTGTAGCTCAACTGGTAGAGCAGCTGCCAGTCTATTGCTTGGCAGCAGATGTAGGTTCGAGTCCTACCAGAGTCATATGCAACCCTGTCGCACAAACTTCGCCATGGCTACCTGGTATGGCTGCGTCACAGAGTTGAAGTGGATCAACTGGCGCCAACCAGACCTGCATGGATGGCTTGGAACCCCATTATTTTTGGACAGCACTTCTTGCATTGTTTCGCTTCCAGTGTCATAGGTTGGTACAGCTACACTTGTGCCACAGGATGTAGAACAGCCACAGTTACAAGAACCAATGTCCATCCACACTGGTATCATGTTATGAATGCATGGCACATTTCTGTACTGTCTGTTTGAACGTACTTTCAACAATGTCGCAGTGTTGCTTCCTGCGTTGCTGTGCAAGCATGCATATCACCAAGCATCCTATTGCAGATCAGTCAACTCAGGTGGCTGGGCTGATGGTGCACAGAGGCAGCAGCTCTTGAGACCAGCAGAAAGAGTTCTGGCATCATTTACCGAGTTGGATGTGCTGAATGTCAAAGTTGAGATTGACAAGCTTTTTGTGTTGGGAGAAGGCGGCAGCATGCAGCGTGCTCTTGTCATGCTGGCAGCAGCATTTGTCACACTGTCTGATCATGGTGCACTACAGTTGCATGTGAGCAGTGGACTTTGACGTTGACTATACACCAACGCCGAAAGACAAGCAGGTGTCACTGTGTAAGGAGGTCATGGTGTGCTTGGCAGTTGATAGATGTACACTGGCAGTCAATTTAGGGTGACCCTACCAAGAGTTTACATTCATACATGTCAGGTGCTTTTGTCAGCTCTGCTGCTTTGTATGCTGTCAGTGCATGTACTAGTTTTGCATCAAGTGTTGCATAGAGAATAGTTTGCTGTTGATTCTGGAATCAGTGTCACAAGATTGTTGATGGTTCATTATGGTGGGCCATGGTTGCCACTGCACTCTTAGCTATTCACAGCAACTTGTACCTGCTTGGCTGAAATTCCATCCGAATGGTGATCTTAGAGATAATGGTGACCACCTTTGTTGCTATACTTGCATGCACATCACGCAGCAAGCGAATGCTACCGTGTACCACCACTGAACGGTCCGTAAACGTGCCGCAGGAGATTTCCAAACCGGATCGGAGTTCTCTGAGATCCTAAAAATCTCCGGGACATCGTGCGGTGTCAACCCCGTTGTATGCTGATGTATCAAAACCAGCTGTTGCCACACCCCCCGGTGTCAAGACGGTCTTTGACACCAGTAAGAATTCTGGCTGCCGCTACCGTAGTCGACTACGGCGGTCGACGCCGTGGCGCCACCACCTGGTAGCCTACCAAGTTGACTGGTGTTTCTGCCCCGTGTCAACATCAGGCTACGGAAAACTGAGACGTCACGATCATGATGATGCTATGGCAGCACCCGTTGAAGGTTGACAAGCATTGTCCCCTTTTGCATCATCCCAAGAAGCGCTGTTCCTGTGGTATGCAGCCCTGGAAGCATCTCACTGAGAGACAAGCGATTTGCACGACACTATATGACATGATGCATACAGCCAGTGCAACAAGCATCAAGAAGCTGGACCAGCAAAATCGCAAGTTGGCAGCAAAAGCCCACTGCGCAGTCTTGCTGATTCAGTTCTTGGGAATGTGCCATGTTGAGCACCAGTCACCAGCAGTTCAATACCTATGCAGCATTCGAACAAGTCACGTCCCTGCACAGCTCTGTCTGCTGCTGATCCTTGGGAGAATTCATGTGTTGTCAAACACACAAAAGGTACCCTTACCATCCAGAGTGCAGCCCAAGTGTTACTATTTGTGAAATATTGAGGATGTGCTGAATCCACGTGGGGATTCTCATAATCATGCTGAAGCACGGCCATCTATCTATTAACCAGGAATCGACAACTATTAGCCGAGCTTTTGCAGTCACAGCATCCAGCTAGAGTATCAACAGTAACCCTAGCGCCACTGGGCCACCACAGTGCGGCAATATGCTCATCACTCGCACCAGGAAGGCTGCTACCGTGTGAGGGGTTCATCTCCTGCCCCCCTTGCCCTTTGCCGCTGGTCTTGCAGGTAAGTTAGGCTTGCCGGGCCCCTTGACCTTCTCTGGTTCTTCTCCACGCTCTGCCTTGGCACCTCGGTCCAGTGCCTCATCCACCTTACCAGCACCCTGACTGCCTTTGACAGTCTCCTGTATATGCCACAAAGAAAACATGAGCGAATTGAGGTCAGATGGGCAAAACACATCAACACAGCTTACAGCAAATGAACGTAGAAACAATTGGTTGCATCTCAACAGCTGGCCGTTCTAGCGCTATACCTTGCTGTGAATGCATGGAGCTAAAGCACCTTTGCTTTGCAATAACGCACCTGTCTATCTCTCCTTCTCCTCTGCTTCTTCTTGGCATCACTTCTCTGCCACTTTGGCAACCACCGCTCGGGATCAGGAGGTGGCAGCCCTCCATTAGGCTTTGTCGGGTCATAGCCCTTGGGGTAGCGTGGCTTCTTCTTCTTCTTGCTCTTCTTATGCTGCAGTGGGCAGTACATCACCATGGGTTGGCAGTGGGGACTAACAGCACACCATGAACAGTAGTCAGTCATTCACTGCAGCCTGAGGTGCTCAGCTTTACTACCACAACCATGCTGCACCTCTCAGTGTGCTAAGCCAAACAAGCGCTGCAGAAGCTTCCGTCCAGCCTATTCAGGAACACCTGGCAGGTGCGACTGCCATAGTGTGCCCTGTGCCTCCATACCTTACCTTTGGTTGCTCATCTTCAGCCGCCTCCTCTGCATCCCGCTTCCTGACCAGCTCCTCCCTTCTCCTGCTGCTGCCTATCACCCGGGCTGACTCCTCAAGGGCCCCAATGTCCAGGTCCTGACCAAGCGAAGCGTACGCGGCTGGAAGCTGCTGCTGCAGAGCTGCTACTGCATCCATGTCACTAGAGGAGGCAGCAGCACGGGCCAGCTTGGCAAGGGCTGCACTGCTTGTACTGGCAGCACCTCCATTCACCTTGCTCAACTGCTGGTAGAGGGACATCGCATCGCCTGATGAGCGTGAGGTCACAACATAAACATGTCAACAACCAGCATAACAGTAAGGTTTGGCAAGTGATGACGCTGCATCGCTTGTGCAACAGCTGTGTCACACATTGCGCACAACAGGTACAGCAACCTATATCACTACAAGCAACACTCTTTACCTGCATTGCCCTGTGCTAACTTGAGAGTCACCAACCGCTGCAGACACCAGCTCACTGCTGCTGCTGCTGCTGCTCCTGCACCCCTTGGGGCTGCCTTTGATGCCTGCTGCCAGTGCTGCAGTGCAGACTGCAACAGACTGTCTGCACCAGAGAGATCCCCTGTCTGCTCCAAGAGAGCCACTCTTGTGGCCACTATCCCTGGTCTTAGCTGCTGATCAGCTGGAAGTGCTGTACCTAGTAGCTGTGCTGCTGCAGATGCATTGCCCGACTCCAGTGCAAGCTGTGCTCTGAGCAACACTGGCCGGATTGAGGCATCAGAATCCTCATCCATAGTGCTGTCTTGGAGAGCAGCAAGCAACTGGTCTGCTTCAGCCGCCTGCATGACACGATCCTTGCAGTTGTTGCAGGATATCATGTGCTGTAGTTCACCGTTCAGTGCAAGTGGTGAAGGCAGACATCAGAGAGCAGCTGCATTACTGCGTACTTCTAGCATTCTGGCTTCATAACATGACGGCAACCTAGCTTCTGTTGAGTGCTAAATGCACACTGACAATCACCTTGCCCGTCTTTGCCAGTAACAGTGCCTGCAACATTGTCAAGCCTTGCTGACCAGGGTATACGCCAAGGAGCTGGCCACACAGTTCCTTGGCTTGATCAAGCTTCCCTACAAGGCAATGCATGGGACGATAGACACAGCAATCTACTTTGGCGAATGTCGTAAAGCCCCCACAATTGCCATGTGAATTCAAATACTCATTAATTGTGGACCACTTGTAGCAACAAATGAATTGCTGTCAGCAGCAATGCAGTAAGAATATATCCATAGAAACAGTGCTACCAAAAGCATAGCGCCAGTGCCGTACCATAGGAGCAACCAAAGACAGTTTTAGCTGCACTGGACAGGAGGTTTCCCATCAACAGCCACCTGGAACAGCTATTGGTTGCTGAGCAAAAACATGCCCTGCTGACTGTTGGCTCACATACCTGAGAGATAGTACAGCAATGCTCTGTTCAGATGCAGGAGCTGTTTCTGTTCTGCATTCAGTCGTGTGCTGATGTCAGGATCAAAGTCCAGGGGGCTGTTGGAGGACTTGTCTAGCAGTGACTCCAGCTTGCGTATGCTACGGCTGAAGAAACCTTTCTGCTGGGTGTCTGCAAATGATGCAAGCAGACGGCAGCGGGTTGTAGGGTCTGGATTGGAAGTCTGTACACGTGAGCCACGTCCCACCTTGTCAGATATGCCTGCTTCAAAACCCTGCCCTGTCAACAGCAAATCATTGCTCAGTGATGCAGTGGCAGCTGCGGCGTAAATCTTGTGTTCAGTCTGGGCAAGATGGACTGATCCTTCAAGCACCCACCATACCATCTCACCTGTCGTGAAAGAGGCCACTGCCCAGTTGTTGGCTGCTAATGCTGACACCTCCCTCTGATGCAGATCACCTGCCACCAGAGGCTGCAGGCGGTCCAGTGCTGCTTCTGGACGACCAGTGCTGATCAGCAGGAACGCCAACAGCACTGTCAGAGGTGCCAACTCAGCAAGGACCTCCTCCTCAGTGAATTCCTCATCAAACAGCGCCTCCTCACCTGCAGAACAAGCAAGCAGCAGATATTAACGGACATGCCTGCGGCTACAGCCAGCTGCTCAGCATCCGACCCTGCAATGCAAGAGGTTGTGGTTAACATTCCTCAAGTTGTTAGTTTAACCCCTAGCTATATCCTGCACAGAGTACAGCCACACCTAAGTGACGGCCATTCAAAGATGCATATCTAACAGTACGGACACAATAGAGCTGGCATTTCCATGTCATGCAGAACCCACCCTGCTTGTATGCTGCTTTGACTGCTGTCTCTGCTGCCTCGTATTCCTGGACATCTGCAAGGGCACACGCCCTGTTGTATGCAATCTCAAAGCTGTCCCTGGGCTTGATGCCAAGCTTGCTCATGAGTTCTGGTACTTTTGCTGACGACCCTGCGCTTATGTATGCTGCCAGCAGGTTGGTTTTCTGCTCTAAGCTGGAGAGTTGGCCAAGGGATCGCAGCTGATCACAAGCATCTACACAGCTTTGGCCCTGATCAAGTCTGAAGTGCAGCTGTGCACTCAGCTGCAGTGCAGCTGCTTTCTGATCCTCTGATACTTGAGACAGTAGCTTGAGCGCCTGTTCAGCAGCAGCGCAGCATATGAGGCAGGTGGAATGTGCAATCACACAGTACTGACGTCATCACCATATATAGAACAGTTGTCATAGAAACACAGTTGCACTGTTTTCCTGCAGTGGTTGCCCATTCCGAGCTTGATGCATGCAGCTGATGTGTAGGCAGCAACACATGCAGTGCGAATTAGATGGCAAATCATTGTCATTGTCATCTGCTTTTGACCATGGTTCAGCACAAGCAGATAGCTTAAAGTGCTGTAAAAGGTGGCTAGGTGCGCCAGGTGCATGCAAAGACGTCAATAAGATTATTCACTATCGTTACCTCCTCAAACTTGCCCTGCCTATAACAGCAATACGCCTGCATGAAGGAAAGCAGCCCGTGTTTGAAAGCAGGTAAATCGTACAGAATGCTATAGTCGGGCGATCATAAGCATGGGAATGACCCTGTCAAAGCAGCAAGACATCACGCTGCAATATGGTCCAACCCACAGCTACCAGATGATGAGCATACCCGTTGGAAGAACATCTGACCCTGTAGCTGCTTATGGCTGAGCACTTTTGCTGCTTCATCGTACTCCCCAAGCTGTAACTGAGCAATTGCTTTGCACGCCAAGGCATCCACATCTCCTGGTGACAGCCTCAGTACTGCATTGCATTGGAGACAGTGTCAGTTGCACATCCTTTTCATCAGTGGCCAACGCTTTGCTGCCGCTGAAGCACATGCTTACTATTATCTGTCAGTCTGACTACTTTAGCATGCTGATTTTGCTGGATCAGCTGATGCAGCTTTTCAAACTGCTGCTCTAGTTCGGTCTGTTGCTCTGCCATACTGGCCGAGCCAACAGCAAGTCAACGGCCTTTGATCTCTTGTCAATAAAAATGCAGATTAGATCAAAGGAGCAATGAGCCAAAAAGGGGGACGGTCGGTTGCGATAAGGTTCGCCGCTATGCCCTGCTTCAGCACTAGGTTCGCATGAGATGCGACGTCCCAAACACACAGCAAACTTAGAGTACATCTTGTGCGCTCAGGCCGGTGTGGAGGAAACTTGCAGTGTAACAGGTCCCAGGCAGCAGTCAAGACGCACACAGTGTCCGGAACACTGCCAGGCCCGAGCGCAAGCAGAGATGCGCTCGTCATTTGTTCAATGAAATAAAAGTTCATGACATCCTTCAACAGACTAGGGTTGATGTTTCAGCGCAGGGCAGCGTTTGCAACACTCACCATCAGTACAGTCTGATTACATACATCAGTGCTTGACCCCTGCGTAGCTGCAAATTGACACAACAAAGCCGTCTAGAGTTCATGTGATCCTGGCATACGGCATATGTAGCAGTAGTCGTGCCAACAATAATGGTGGAAAAAGATGCCTCTTTGGCAGTACACAGGCAACACAAGGGAAACACGCAAGCAGCCCAGAAGCCAGCAGTAAGCAGTGCAGCAGCTAGAAAACCGCAGCCGGGTGTGAGAAAGCCACAGAACAATACTCAAAAGAAACTCCAAACATACTCCCTATCTATCAAAGAGCAGCTGCAGTTTGAGCGGCAAGGATACCTCATCACTCACCAGTTGCTGCCGGAACAGCAGGTACAGCAAGTGTGTAGATGTGTGCAGGAAGCTGTACAGCGTCAACGGCTAGAGGCTCTCAAACACAGGCAGGTTTGCTTCTTTGTGCAGCTGGATCACGGCACTTGCACCTTAGCTGATGGGGGTAACTTGCCCCTACTTGCCCTGCATGTCTAGGAAAGAACGCAACTGTGAGCAGTACAAAGATCGTTGAGCGCAGTAGCTGCTGCAGCCTGTCACTACATAGGTTACATGACTGCATTATATGCCCCACTGTCCGCAAAAGCGTCCCTTATTTCTGATTGTCACTCTGCAGGGTTCGAGTGTTGTGTCCAGACTTCAAGGATTTGGCATCATTGCAGTCAGCTGAGCAGGCTCTGCAAACCATACAGCAGCAGGGAAGTAGCGAGTTAGGCTTCCTGCAGTTCTTCAACCTGCACCGAAGCCATGCTGTTATTGCAGAGCTTGTGCAGAAGTCTCAGCTTCCAGCCATAGCAGCACAGCTACTGGGCGTTAAACGCTTGCGGCTCTACCAGGTAATCCTGCCTCTGCTGCTTCCACAGTTCTGCAGTTTACATAAACATTCCCAGCATCCGTCAACGAGTTCTGCAACTGCAGATATGCTGGGTTGAGGAAGTGCTTGTTGCAGGTGCAGTGCAAGTACAGCAGCAGTTCCAAGCCATCTCCCATCCCTGTGGCTTGCAGGACTGTGTTTTCCTCAAGGAATCTGGCTTCGCTGAGACCAACTGGCACTCAGATCTGCGCATGGCTCCTTTAGACACCAACTCATTCATCACAGCTTGGATTCCTTTGAGACCGATATCTGGTGGTGAGGATGACAGTGGCCTGGTGTTTGCAGTAGGCAGCCACAGGGACTTTGCACTCCCTTTCTGGCATGACTTAAGAGGGCGAGATCTGCAGGATTGGGCTTACAAATTAGCTGATACAGGTAAAAGAAACAAGGAGCATTGCCGGAGAGATCTGACCACACTGGTTTCTGTGAGGAACTTCATGAATAGCAGCAACATGCAGGGCCTATACCCTGGATAGGACTTGTGTCACATGCGGTCGAAGGTATTCAAGCCATGAAATGAGCATCCACCTGTTTGTTTGTTGCTCTTTTGTTGACCTTTGACACAGGACCGATGTGCCTTGGAGATGTCAGCTGGCATCATGGCTGGACTCTGCATGGGGCAGCAGCACAGCCACCTGGCACACCACAGCGTCTGGCGCTGGCTGTGAGCTTCTTTGCAGATGGTGCTCGGCTGCTGGCGCGCCGCACTGATCCCTCCGTGCTTAAGCATATGCTGCATGATGAGGATGCTGAGAGCTACAGCTGTTGGCTGCGAGACATGAAGGATGGAGCAGTAGCACGGCATAAACTGCTGCCTGTGGTATACTCTCAACAGTGATGCTGGCTGGTGGGCCTGTAGGTCGCATGCAATCAACACGTCACAAGGGCAGGGGGGTTATATTAGATACTCATTCTTGGGATGTGGTGTAGTATAATCAGAGCCAACTAGTGGCGAGACTGCTTATGGAAATTTGTGATGTGACCCGGCGAAAGCATGTACAAGGGTCTGCATGCACGACAGGCATCATGTAGGTTGCATAGCATTGTTGTCACTGCTTGGCAGTCGGCCTAATAGTATGTGGTGTCTCTTGGTTTGCATCCGAGCTTCCACAGTATGCCATACCAAAACTGTTGGACCCGCGGTTTTTGGTCAAATATACACTGGCGGAGCATGCTCTTGTGGGCACATGTTAAACGCGCCAGTTGGTCCATAATTCTGGGGCTCTGAGAGAGCCCGCTGGCATTCCATCGCATTTCCCTCAGGGAACCATTGCCCAAGGGCCGTATGGCCGGAGTGGGTTGCTTTCTTTGCTTGTTTGTTTGTGCCACAAGCTATACAATCGATGTGTTGCAACATTCAGTGGCCGCTGGCACTAACTTGCACTTCATGACTGTGGCATGGACTGCAAGTTGGTCACTGTACACCATGTACCAGTATCATAGATGCAGATGATGTGCAGGTGCACATTCTGTTCCCTCGTGCCTCCTGTCGGAAGTCATTCTGCCAAATGTATCATATGACCGTCATATGACCGTGATTGTAAACAAGTTGGCCATGCAACAAATATGACCGTGATATGTGACATGCATACTGTGGCTTTCACGTGTCTGATGCATCTTATATATGTTCCAAAGCCAATCTCCTTTCCCATCACATGGTCCAACCTGCCAGGGCCCACAGGCTGTCTCAACCATGGTCCTGGCCAGCAGGACCTGCTGGATTGTATTTAATCTTTTGACGGCGCCCTTATGGTATCAAAGAAAGTCGATTCGTGCAGCAAAGTGAGTGCAATGCTGGCTGATACAGGGGGAAGCCATTGCTGCTCCTAAGGGACCCTATGGTACGTGACTACTGACAACACTTGAGGGTAACAATAAATTAATCAGGCATCTGCATGACAATGCCCTGCCTGGTGCAACATCACACACAAATTTAGGCTTCACTGCGTTAACGGACAGTAACGTTACTGTCCGTGAATGACCTGACCAATGGCCAATACCAGTTCTTCTGAATCAAAAATGATCCGTCCTTCAGCATCAGGTGTACTGCCAACCTCCACAACATGAGTCACGCCCAGCAGCTCCAGAGCCGCCTCATCAATCTCAATGGCTCCACCTCTGGGGACTATCAAAGTGGTCACATATGATGAGGGAGAGTGACGCAAGGGAGTGCCCTGACGGGACCTACATCAGCACAATAGTCTGTGGTCAATAAGGGGCTAATAGCCTGCTAGAGATCGCAAGTCTCACTAACTGCGAGGTCATTGGGGTGGCATAGTGTGTTGCAATGATGGAGCTTGTGCTGGATTCAGTCAAACAGGTTCAATGGAGTGCCAGGCAGCTGCATAACTACAGACATGTTGCTCACGTCGGCCTTCTCTAGTCCACAACAGTCCTCATGCATACGTATATGGCCAGAAAAGGTCAAGAAGCGAAGAGAGCGGCAGCAGCTTTACTCAGGAGTGTGGGCATGAGGCTGCTATCCAATACCATGCCCCTCACCTTCGTCTGTTCAGTGCATCTGTGACTGCTTGCACTACATCACTCGCCCGCATGGGTCCACTGTGACTGCCACAGCAGCCTGTCTCTCGGTCATGAGAGCCATTCAGAAGCAGCAACTGCAATGCAAAGATCACGAATCACTTGCCAGGTGAAAAGCAGACTGCAGATGTGCTACACATGTTAGTCTGTGACTAGGCCATTGCACAACCATAAACAACGGGTCAAACACCCCTGTTTGCTGGGCTACGGACACCAAGAGATTGGTCTCTGCTGCCTGTGTGCCACCATGTATTGCCAAGCTCCAGGCAGTTATTACATTATTAGCGCATCAACTGACTGATGGACACACAGCTGCTGATATCACAAACTACTCACTTTAGGAATGCTTTGTCGTGCAGCTACTGCCTCTCCTACACCATCGAGTATGAGTGTGGGACATATGCTGGTATACAGGGACCCCATGCCATACACAATAGCATCTGCTTTCCTGATATCTGCTATGACATGGGGATTAGCTGGTGGGGACACTTCATGCTCTTGACCAGTGCCTTCCCTGGACAGGTAGAACACCCTTCTCACAGGTGAAGGGAGGGGGGCATAGCTGCTTGACTTGTCAACGGCAGAGGGACCTGAAGAAGATCAGCATGCAGCAACAGCATACACAAGACCGGCAGGGTGGTGATAACCCCAGAAAAGAGGTAGCAGACTTGACGATGTGTAAGCAGCATATTCATGCCGCACTGCTCAGCCGGATGCTGCATCCTGCTGCTTGCTCACTCCACTGTGGTAGCTGATGAAAAGAAGGGTGCGAATCTTAACTACCAATGAAACGCCCAACCAGAGAGGCAGGTAAGAATTTAAGCCAGAACAGCAGCTACTGCACATTCAGCTCCAATGCAGACACAAGCGCTTGTAACAGCATCCCCTAGCTGCTTCACCTCCATCATGGCTGTCTTCCTGATGCGGGTGGCTGATGTTGTTCTGTCCGCGAATAACAGTGCCATCTTCTAACTCAGCACCTAGAGTGATGACCTCTTCCGTGCAGATGGCAGGCAGAACAGTAGATCCCTCAGGTATCCGAGCTACCCGGCTGCAAGACATCAGTAAGAAAGAAACCGTATGTGAGTTATAACTTCCTGATCAGCAATGCATACATGGCAGACATGCATAAGCTGTCTGCAGTGGCTCACTGTAACACTCATGGTTGAGAGACCCAGCTGGGTGAATGGTCCAAAGCGGATGAAGCAAAGTGCCATAGGGTACATGCAAAAGCCAGGCGCGGGCGAAAGTAACAGGATGCTGT
>LWCB01013589.1:0-20670 GCA_001630525.1 Coelastrella sp. M60 | reverse complement strand
AATACCAGGCCACTCCACTCAACACAACAACACCCAGCCATAACTGAACTATCAGGTTGATGATATCACGACTGCGCAGGTGGGATAAACTGTGAAAGAAAGCCTTCATCCACTTGGAAAATCGCCCGTTGCCATGACTGTCACCATCGGGGTTTGAACCCCCGCCTGAAGAACCAGAAGATCCACCACCACCACCACCACCGCTGGCGCCACCATCGCTGCTGCCGCCACCGTTGTCACCCCCACCAGCAGCTGCATACAATCTCAGGAGCTGCTGCTGCTGCTGTCGGCTCAGTGGCCCCATCCCCTGTGGCAACATCAGCATATCTGCTTTACCAATCCCAGAAGCACCAGCAGCAGCAGCAGCACTCCTAGACTTTGCAGTGCTTGAAGACACGCCCTTGCGTGTTGCTGTTCTGGCCTTACTAGTGCTGCTGCTGCTGCCATTGCTCTTACTGACCCCGTATACTGGAGGTGCCCCTGATGTTTTGGTGCCATTGCTGCTGCCATCATTCTCTTCCTTACTGGCAGTGCTCTCAGCTGCTGCTTGTTGCTCTGCTGCTGCCAACTGGGTCTGCATGTGTGCTGCTGCCGCCTCCAGATCTTCCAGCTGCTGTAATGCACCAGACAGCTCACCCTCGAGCTCTTTGATCTCATCAGTCAGCTGCTGGTGACTGCTGCTGCCACCCACTGCTGCTGCTGCTGGGAGCTGCTGCACCATGTTGTTGAGCCTTTTGGTTCCTTGCTTGATCTGTTCCTTGACTTGTCGCCGTGTTGACAGCAGGTCTTGGAGATTCTGAAGCAAGTCAGAGTCATCATCATCAGCAGCTGCTGCTGCTGCCGCTAGTACTGCATCGACGTCAGCATTGCCGCCGCTGCTGCTGCTGCTGTCTGTTGAGGGGCTAGCTGGTGGGATCTCTGCAGATAAGCCAGTCACATTGCTGCTGGGAGTGCTGCTGCTGCTGCTTACGCCATTAGCAGCAGGGACAGCAGCAGCAGTACTGGTAGTGCTGCTAGTCTTAGCAGCAGCGGGGAGTTCAGCCACAGCAGCAGCAGCAGCAGACGTAGGAGCAGCAGCAGCAGCAGGAATGTAGCTGTCAGGCTCCTCCCAAGATGAACCAAGAATGCTGATGGCAGTGTAGCGATTCATTGAGCCATTGCTATTGCTGCTGCTGCCGCTGCTGCTGCTGCCATTGCCATTGCTTTGCTTTAGTACTGGCCGTTTTGTCATGCGACCTAGATCTGAGAGGATTGTGGTTCGTGCCTTATACAGGAGTCCCTTTTGGTGCTGCTGCTGCTCTGCTGCTGTATCAGCAGCAAAGCCTCTACTGCTGCTGCTGCCGCCCCGTCCCCGCATGACATTCGTCACTGCTTGTTGCCCCATATCTCCCAGTGTCTTGATTCCTGCTGCTGCTGCACCAACCGCCTGAGCTTGAGCCAGACCTAGACTGCTAGCAGCACCTGAAGCAAGAGTTTCCAAACCTGATAGGGATGCAGGAGGACTCGAAACCCCGACCTCTGGAACTGGAGGGAAGCTACTAGCTATCGCATCGGTTAGGTCACGATGCTGCTGCTGTTGGGAACCTGGGATGGGAGTGAGGTTAACAGAAGCATTCGCATGGTTGTTGAATTGCATGTGCATTGTCCATCCTTTGCTGCTGCTGCTGCTGCCAATGCTCAGCTGTTTGCCGCCAGTTGATTCCCTCACACTGCCAGCATTTGATTCACTGACATTGCTGCTGCTGCTGCTGCTGCTGGCAGCAGCATCTGATGCATTGTCACTTTGCAATGCTGAGCTTACCACCGAAGCAACATTGCTTGCTGCTGCAGCAGCAGCGGACCCAGCAGCAGCAGCAGCATCAATCAATGCACCACCTGCTGCATTCATTCCGCTCCCTGCTGCATTTGCTACTGCTGCTGCCGTGTCTTGAGCTGCTGCTGCTGCATCTTTGGCTGCAGCAGCAGCAGTAGATGACATTGCTGGCAGCTGAGCCTGAGTTTCCCTGACAGTAGTGTGCAGGCTGCTGCCAATGCGCTTTGCTGCTGCTGCTGATGGTTGCAATAGTAATGCATTGCTGCTGGATCTGAGACTTCTAATCACTGCTGATGTTGTTCGCAGGACATGTGTGAGAATGTACATCCCAGAAACATGCAGCAGTGTTGACAGCCCTACAGCAGCAGCAGCAGCGACCTCATGCAGCCACATCAACCATCAACAAAGAGACCATTCTCTTCAGAGATACTTGACAAAATCTTGTTAATTGTATGCGATTATATTATCTTTACCTTTATATAACTTCATGATGTACCTCCAGGTCTCAGCTGCCCAGTCAGCCCCCAAATCAGTTATAAAGTTCACACCATGACGTAATCCCCCACCAGCATTACGTAATGCCCTGGCACCAGCCTGACCTCCAGCAGCAGCAGCAGTAACCAGCGCAACACCCCCTGTCTTCACACCCTCAGCAACCTGTGCTGCTGCTGCTGCCCCCACGGTACTTATCTGATCTGCTGCTGCTGTACTGGCATTGCCCACTTGCATTGCCACGTCAGCAGTGGCACGTCCAATGTGTTGTGCTGCTGCTGCTGCTGCTGACTGGCCCTCTGCTGCTGCTGCTTGCCCTGTTGCTGCTGCTGCATCTGCTGTCTTTCTGGCAGCAGTGTATCCATTCTTGCTAAGGTCTGCAGCTGCATTTGCTAATCTCTGTGCAGCAAAGCCTCCATAGCCCGCTGATGTCTTTACAACTTCTGCACTGGTTGCTGCTGCCGGTTTGGCAGCAGCGCTGCTGGTGTCCGCTGCTGCTGCTGCCGCCGTCCCTTGCAGCCGTTGCACAGCCCTCTGCAGAGACTCCTTTGCTGTGTCAGATGCATCTGCAGCCAGACGGTGAGAAGCATCACTGCTGCCAGCTTGGGAATCAGGCCCCACTGCTGCTGTTACTTCCTGGTCCAGCCTGAACTTATCAGGGACTTGACCACCAAAGGCCTGATAGTCAGGCTGGTAGTCCTGACTTGTGGCAGTAGCAGCACCAGCAGCAGCAGTCTCTCCAGCTTCATCCTCCAACATCCTATACCGCTGTGGTTCAACATTATCAACACCTTGACTGATATCTGCTGCTGTGAGGCCTCCTGCTGCTGGTGCTGGATTGGCAGCAGTACCAGCAGCGGCAGCACCAGCAGTAGATGACATAAGCCTCAAGGACTCATCAATGTCATAAGCGGTAGCAGGAGCAACTGATGACAGATCAGTTGTACTGCTGTTGATCTCAGCGTCTTGCTGCTGCTGCTGTTGTTGTTGATTATCATCAAGCTGCATTGCCTCTCTAGCATACCCTTCTCCTGTTATATCTGTTATTTGACCTGTTCTGGCAGCAACAACATCTGCAGCAGCAGCAGAGCTGATAGCAGATGTATCACCATTGACTGGTGCTGCTGCTGTTTCTCCTGCTGCTGCTTCCAGTGCCTGATATCTCTTAGTATCAACATTATCAACACCTTGTTGTATCTCTGCTGCTGTGAGCCCTCCTGCTGCTGGTGCTGGATTGGCAGCAGTACCAGCAGCAGCAGCACCAGCAGTAGATGACATAAGCCTCAAAGACTCATTGATGTCATAAGCAGTAGCTGGAGCATCAGATGATAACTTATCCTTTGTATCACCTTGCTGCTGCTGCTGCTGCCAGCGATCAAACCTGTCGGTTGATGCATCTGGTGTAGTATCATCGCTGCTGCTGCTGCTGCTACTGGCAGCAGTGCTGCTTTGTGGGTGGGGGTCAGTCTTTCTCACTCTTTCTGATACCTCCAATGACGGGAAGTGTGGCTCATTGAGTGCCCTGAGATATTCCTTGCTCTCCATTCCAGTGATATCTCTGAAACCGTCAGTTTGAGACTTGACATGATATAACAACTCATCTGTTGCTGCTGCTGCTGCTGCTGCTGAGGATTCTTCATCCAATCTTGTGCCAGCATCTGCCAGTGCAGTGGCAGCAGCAGCAGTGGGTGTTGCCTGATCAGCACTGCTTGATCGGCCAGCTGCTGCTGCATCATCATCTCGAGCTGCTGCTGCTGCTGCTTGTTCCCAAGATGTCTGATGATCAGGTTGATGATGATCTGCAGATCGTGATGGATCTGTGATCCCAGCTGGAGTCTGTTCATCTGATCTGTCACGCCCCGAGAACCCTAACACATGTCATAACAAAAGACATGAAAGCATGTGTTACCTCAATGCATAATATTTGTAGTAGGTATACGAGCACTGTGCACTGCACATCTAGAATCTGTTAACTTGATGCAAAGCATCTTACGACCTTTTCTGTCATATAACAGGCACATATGTGGATCGGCTGCTGCCCCCGTAGAAAGTAACATGTCATTTCTTGTCACAAGCCTTGTCCCCCGGTCTCACCTAAGATTATGTCATCATGAGGGGGGTCAGGCTGGGGGCTATCAGGACCATCATGATGATCAGGACCATCAGGACCCCAGGGATCTACAGGACACTGAGGAGGAATCATGTCACCAGGAACATCTGGGGGCTCAGCAGCACCTGATGTGTTGCCCCTGCTGCTTGTGGTTTCAGCAGCAGCAGCAGCAGCAGCAGCGGCTTCTGCAACGTGTTTTGCTGCTGCTACAGCTGTAAGACCAGGGGGGACCTCAACATGACCCGCTGTTGCCAGAAGATCACTTGGAGTGGGTGATGCTGCTGCTGCTGCTTCTGGACTCCCACTGCTGCTGCTGCCAGAAGCAGTCGACTCCTGGTGCTGCTGCTGGTAAGCTGTAGCAGTTGCAGCACTAGTTGCATCTTGGCTGTCTGAGCGTCTTTCCTTGTTGCGTTTACCGCCATTGCCATGACTCTTCTTGCTGCTGCTGCTGCTAGTGGTCAGGTTGCCAAAACCCTTGCCACTGCTGCCGCTGCTGCTGCTGCTGTCTTTTCTGCTTCTGCTGATGCCACTGGTCCTGCGTGATGCAGCAGCAATGACTGCACCTCTGCTGCTCTGATATGCCCCGTATGACTGTTGCCTGCTTAATGAAAAGCGGGCAGTGCAGATGCCTGGAAGGCGATTGGTTGTGCTGCTGCTGTTCCTAGCAGCAACAGCAGCAGCTGTGGTGCTGATAGCAAGGCACCCGTGCTGCCTGATACTGTTGCTGCGGTGCCCGGCTGAGCACAAACCTGCAAGTCACACAAACCAACTGCATCAGAAACATCAGAATGCAACGCATTCCCATCTTTGGTGCTTCGAAAGCACACGATGGTTGAGGGGATCATGTACATGCACATATGCCAGGACCCTGAATGACTTGGTATGCGTCAATCCACAGGCCATGTTGTGAGATACGCCTGAAATGTACTGATGTATACGATCAGTCTTCAGTGATCAACAAAAATTTGCAGTGTAGCCTTGTTCTCTACCCATCCGAGACAGCAAGACCACTCAAGACAGACCATCACTACAACTGTACTGAGATAGCCACAAGCTGCTTATATGAGCATCAGCACAGCTACTGCCTTACCAATAGTACTAGGGGAAGATCGACGTGCTGTGTACCGCGCTTGTGTCGGCAGCTGAATGATTTGCCCGCTCAACAGCGACATATTGTCAGATTGCACACTAGAAGTCAAGCGACTAGGGCCAGCAGGAGTTGCCATCGCCCCAGTTAGCTGTCAACAACACAGTGTTGCTTGTGAGTATGTCTACAACGTTACAAGAACATAGCACAGGCGGTTGCAAAGAAGTAGGTCTTCGATGCGTCGAACAGCTACTTCAGAGTTGCTGCACATCTACTTGCTAGCGTTTGCTGAACATGTACTGGGACATAGCACGAGACAAGTACTGGCCGAACACGATGTTGCTCGGACATTGACCAACCCTGACATCACTAGTGACATGCGTTTGAACCGGTTAGCGCGTTTGGTGAGAAGCGTGGCCATTCTGCAATATCTAGCTACTGTGCACATTATAGAGTCAGTTTCCGAGGCAAGTCGAACCTTACAATGTTCTACGAGGGTCTGGGACGGGGAAGCTAGTGCGCACTCTAGGTCCCTGAAGCAAGCCACCAATAACATCAACGTGCATCACATGCCACGTCGCTCACAAACCAGAGAATCGTTCTATGCCAGCTGCGTAGAGCAACATCGGATGCAATGCTCCAATGCAGTGCAAGGTCTCGCACGTAGGCCCTTGGACCACAGGAATTTTTCCCAACAGATGCGTACCGCTACCACCCGACACTCCCTGCTACGGCTATAGCAACCAGCAGTTGCACCACCTAAAACTCATCATCACCAGACACTTCGCCCGCCTTACGCTGCTGCTGCTGTTGCTGCCTGCTGCCATTTCTCCACCATCCCCACCAGCTGCTGCTTGCATTACCGCCATCTTTGTTATCAACATATGTTGATGTAGGACCACCTGTCTCCCGAGTCCATGCTCCATCTGATCTCTCTGCTGCACTCTCTGCTGCTGCTGATGCTGCAGACCATCTTGCATCCTCAATGTGGTCAACTCCTGCATCACATGCAATTGAACAAAGTCTGCTGCAAGGATTCAGCAAGACTTACTCCTCAGGCTGATGGTTGGCCCTTCAATTACGAGTTGCAGGCCTGAATTTCGACAGCAACAAACTCACGGATGCAAGAGGCAGTGCGCTGCACACATATGCAACATGTCAGTACCTTACTTGTTTTACAAATAACGTCTAGCGACCCTCCACTTAGTGATCACTTGAATCTGCTCTGTTCCAACTCATCGCCACAGAACAGCACAAACTCCTGCTGTTGCTGAGATAGTATTGCCCTAGAGACCACAAGGTGTAATACAATCAAGATCCCAGTCCACATTCCAGGAAGCAAAGTCCCGGGCTGCACTACATACCTGTTGCCTTATCAGGTTGAGCACCTGCTGTTGGCTTCACATAGTAGTAGTTTGGCCCGGGGTGCTGCTGCCGCCACTGCTGCTGCTGCTCAGCATCGCGCTGCTGCTGCTCAAATTGCTGCCTTTGTACCGCCATCTTCCGCTCTTCTCTGTGCCGCTGCTGCTGCTGCTCCCAGAGCCGCTCATAGAAGATGTTGGGACCAGGATGCTGCTGCTGCTGCTGCTGCTGCTGCTTTGACTGCTGCTGCTGCCCCTGCGAGGGATATGCAGACACGTCAGCATACAGGATCGTGCTTCTTGTGCTGTTGCGGCTTTGCCGGGTACTTGCCCTATTCATACTGCTGCCAGCAGCAGCACTGGTGGGGCCTCTTGGAGGCACAGCAGCCTGCCAGACCTGACCATCATCAGGTGGTCCAGTGCCCATAATGCTCCCTGGCATGTTCCCACTGCTGCTGCTGCTGCTGCTGCTGAGCGTGCTGCTCTCTGGCGTGCGATCATCACCATCACTGTCATGAGTGTCTTGATCCTTTCTCCGCTTGTCATCTTCAGCAGTGCCGCCAGTGGTAGTGGTGGGATGAGGCACACCTTTAAGATGAACCAGCAGCAGTGGGTTTGCAGCAGCAACTAGCATGCACTATTGATCATCTGCCCTACTTCTGCAGCATTACCACTGGCAGACATTCTCATTCAAGCTCAAGCTCCGTCCAGATGACAACAACTGTCCACTTGAGCTCATGTTGCGCACTGTGCTGGCAATTAGCCCATTGTACTGTGAACATTGTGCAGTGCCACGACATATCTGTTGAAGACAACACACATTCATATGCTGCACTCACCCACAGCCGGATCGTTAACAGCATTCACCAGAGCATCTACATACTCAGGAACAATTCCAACACCAGCCTGCTGCACTGCTGACTGCTGCTGCTGCTGCTGCTGTTGCAGTATCATCTGCTGCTCTACCTCCTGAGGATGTGCTAGCAGCTCCATGACCAGTTGCTTTGCCTGCTGCACAGCTGATTCATCTGTTTCACTGCTGTCAACACTCCAGCTGTCAAGAGAGGGCTGGGGGATGGACTGCTGCTGCTGCTGGAGAGCTGCTGCTGCTGCTGCTGCTGTTACTGCTGGGGGCACTGAGGTTGGAGCCTTGCTGGAGATGAACTGCTGTGCAGCAGAGGGGCTGCTGCTGCTCAGAGGCGCACTGCTGCTGCTGGGGGATGATGGTGCCACGTTAGCGGGTGGATCAACAGCAGGAGCAGGTGCAGTATTGTGGGCAGATAGAGCAGTAGGTGGTTGGGGTGTTGGGTGCCTGGTTGCGGCAAGTTCAGCCGCTGCTGCTGCTGTTACTGCTGGAGGTGCAGAAGCTGGGTGCTTGCTGGCTGTAAACTCATCTGTGGGTGATGTTGACTGGTGTGAACTGCTTGCTGCTATCTGGGCTGCTTGATGTTGACTTTGGGTGTTGGTGCGTTTAGTAGCTGGTGATGTGTCTGAAGGAGGGTTAGGAGAGTTGGGGGCGGCAGCTGCTGCTACCACTGCTGCTGCCGCTGCCGCTGCTGTGACCGCTGGGGGCAGTGTAGCTGGTGACTTGCTCGACACAAACTCGTCAACAGCTGTTGAGGAAAAACTGTTTATTGCTGGTGATGTGCTGGATTCAGAGCTGCTCAGCGCCTGCTTGGCGAATGGTACGGAGACAAGCGCAGCAACCAGCGCTGCAGGGAATGATGCTTTCTTGATCAGTGGCAGCTGCTGTGTGTCACCTTCATCGCTGCTGTACGGTTGCACTTCGTTGGTGCTCTGCTGAACAGCAGAGTCCGATGCTGAAGTGCTGTGCTGAGCTGTTGTGGTGATGTCGGCAGCTTCAGGGTGGTTGCTTCTGATCACCACTGGATACCGCTGGGCACTGCGCAGACCTCTGAGATCGCTTCTACCGCAGTGCTTGGCAGCGCTCAACGGCCTCCTGTGACTGTAGCGTGCGGGTAAACGAGACAGTGCAGCACCTGCAGCAGGTGCAACGGTCAGTACCCAAGACCCACCTGGCAAGCATGCAGTTAGCACAGTTTGCTCAAAGACATAATTGATCAGCTTCAATAGCTACCTGCGACGGTCAGGCGGGCTCGGACTGCAGTACATGGTTGGTTGGCCAAATCCCTCAACACGTTCAGCGTGGACATGGTGACCACGGGCGTGTATGACTGCTGCGACAGCAGACTATGATTGAAAAACGCCTTTCAATCCAATGATGGTCTGATCAAATTGCTCATGGTGCAAGTGCGAAACAAACCCGGCAGGAAACTGCAACCAGTAAGATCATATGCAGCGCGAAAGGCCCATGTGGGTGCGTTGTCGCAAACTGGATGTTGGCTGCTTGAAGGCCAGAGACCGAGTTGAGCCTGTTGCTGTTATGGCCAGTGCAGCTGCCTATTCAAATTGCAGACCAGGGTAACCTCCCATAGCAGTCTTGATGCTGCGCAATATGTGATCCAGCAAGCCGAGTCCATATGTACCCTATATGTCGAATACTCAGCTGCCTCGGGTGCGTGAGGTTGCGACGTTTGTTGTGACTGCTGGCAAGTTCCGAAATCAACAATGCATGCGGTGTCTATATGATAGTCACTTTATCAGCCATATGAACGAATCATTGAACTAGTGCGGTGCTTGCATTGTGACCCTGCTGCGTCGAGATGCTTCTGTGTGTTGCCGGTGCTTTGCTGCTGCATGTCGCGTACCTGAGAAAGCGTCCGGCGTTAATTCGCTGCTTCTGGTGCTGTAGGCTCGCAAAGCCTGACAGTCTGATAAGGGAATCAGGGGTACTCATCACCTGTCTGCCTGCTTGTTGCCTTCTGGATACTGTGTCCTGCTGCAGGTGACCCAAGTGTTATCAGCGAGTACACCAGTTTCAGCGTGCCTTACAAGCGTTGTAACGTGACTGTCATCAATCAATGGCAGACAACACAGAGACAGATGCAGCACCAGGGCACTCAGCACCCCATCGTGTTACCAAAGGGGACCCTGGCGTGATGGTTGAAGGCATCTTTGAGCTTATGCGCTGCACACTCTCAGAAGTACTGAACCCGGATGCTGTGGAACGCGCGCTCGACAAAGCTCGGAAACAGCCAGCCGTCAAAGCTATGCTTACGCAGGCCAAAGGCAAAGGCTCTTCAGCAGCAGCTAAGGCAGCCAGGGGCCCTTCAACCATCCGCAGTAACTACAACTTGTTTACCCAGGAATGCTTCCATGCTTTGAAAGGAGCCAACATACAGGTCGGCATCATTGAGGTCGGCAGCTTGTGGAATGTGCTGCCAGAACAGGTCAAGGCCGATTTCAACAAGCGATATGGGGGTGTAAGGTGGGTCTACCCTACAGTCTGTCCTGCAGTCCTTTACATGTGCAGGACATGAATCCATTGCAGAGGGCTTGGACATGCTAGCTTCATAAGCAAGGTAGTGTCTGGCTTACTTAGTCTGCAAGAAACTCGCCGCAATAGTGCTTTACGTCATGTTCTTGTAGTCTGCCGTGAAGTTGCCAAACACTTCAGCACCCCCACCTCATTGATTGTAACACTGCTGCTGTTGTGGCTTCTTTTGACTCCAGAGAGGCCTATAACGCCAAGATCACTGCAGGCACCCCTGCAGTGCTGTCTGAGGAGGTTGCTGCTTATGAGGCAGCACAGCGCCTGGAACCTGTAAACTATGTGAAGCTGTATCACCAGTACAAGGCGGCAGCAGCAGCTGCTGCTGAGGCCAAGGTGAATATGCACTGTCAGGGATTTATCCCTTTCCTCTCCCAATGTCCACTCACACACCATGACATGTTGCGCTGCCTGTCCTGCGATGGTATCTCCATCATGCTACAGTGACTTGACTACTGTCACCTGGGTGGCTTAGCATAATTCAAGTAGAGCAAGCAGGTATAGATTGCAAGATACATATGCATCCTTGTTATTGTTGCAGGCATCCGCTACTCCAGCAGCCAATGGCAAGGTCAAGCCCAAAGCACCTGTCCCTCTAGCCGCACCTGCAGCAGCTGCAGCCACTCCTGCTGCAGACGCCAAGCGAGCTGCTGAGCCTGCCACTGAGGAGAAGCAGAAGCACAAAAAGCACAAGAAAGAGAAGAAGGAGGCTGAGGAAGCGGCAGCAGCAACACCGGCAGCTGATGGGCCCAGTGAGAAGAAGCACAAACACAAAAAGGAGAAGAAGCACAAAAAGGACAAGGAGCCTGAGGATGACTAAGCGCAAGGCGACCAGTAACCCAAAGCCCTTTTGTGGAGCAGCATTACAGGAACTGGAGGTTTGCTGGCTGGTGTCTGTTACTGGGGCCTGAGGGTGAAAGAAGGGGCCGGGTTTGACAACCGCTGACTTTGACAACTTTGGACAGTGACCGATTGGATGATTGACCATTGACAGTGACTTGTGTTACAAGACCAACATTGAATAACTAGTAGTCCAGGTGCATCATGATGTATGCACCTGGCTGTCCTTGACCCAGAGCACTAGAGGGGCAGCCTGAGGGTGAAAGCCTCAATGGTGTTTGTTCAGCTTTGACTTTTTGTTGACATAATAATAATCACCGCTTTACAGCCATAGCCTTGCGGCCATCGGCCCCGCGCCTCAAATCTCCCAGTGAGTCGCTCACTTCCGGACAAGGCGGTGATTACTATCTCAACTCACTTGTGAAGGGGGAGACCACCCAAGACCACCCTCTTTTGTTGACATGGCCCGCACGGTACTGCTATGAATCAAAATCGTAATGCTGATCCTAGTGGTGACTATGAGATCTGGGTCCACTGGGCCAGACTCCTGACGGTTCAGGTCTGGTTGTTCAGAGGGTGTGATAAGGTGCACTCTTGATTATCGTGGTCCTCCATAGTAGAGGCATTTCTGCTGGCAGGGGTTGCACGCTGCTGCAGCGGCTGCAGTGGACATGATGCTCAGCCACTGCATGTTCTGGGCCTTCCATGATGTAAGCTCAAACCCACATTACGTGACAGAAAATGTACGTCTGCAAAGCCATGGCTATTGAATGCGACCAAAGTAAAGTTGACTATATATAGAGAGTAATGTCTGTGTACTGTTGTTTGTTTGATCAGCCAGCATTGCATTCACTTTGCTGCATGAGCCAAACCCTCTTTCACATATAGAGAGTAATGTCTGCACCAGTGCACTCGCATGCTTTGATATGCTGACCGGGCTACTGATGCTCACAGCTCAGAATTGACATGCTGATCAGCGCAGAACCCCAGCTGATGCAACATGTGCATATAGTTCTGTTATTGCCAGCAGCATCCTGCAGATGTAAACGAGTTGGGCTATTGCATATGAGTTGTGAAAGGAGATTTGGCTCATGCAGCAAAATGAATGTAATGCTGGCTGATATAGACGAGTTGGTTGACATGGTGATCACGATCATGATGCCAACAGCACCCTGCAGGCTGGTTCCAGTGACCACATCAGTAAGCGGATCTGCTAGCCTGTGTGCTCTACTACGGCTAGCAAGAGTGCCAAGTGCTGACTGCAAGCACACGAAATGACATTGTTTGAAACACTGGGCTCTTGCACCCTAGGGGAGTTCCGACATGGCCCTACAGCATAATGTCTAAGCTCAGTTGCAGGAATTCTCGTCTAGTTCATGCTTTGGTTGTCAAACGTGTCTTTTGCTGCCGGCAAACGCCTTGTCTCCCAAACTATTGACGCGCGCAATCAGGGATGCAACCCGACTTTGAATGCAATTCAGTGGGTGCTTGCAAGCTGGGAAGATGTCCAATGCTTTAATGAGCAAAAACGTACTTTGTTGCGATCTGAGAACCTGCTCCAGCTCTGTTACTTGCTGGTCCGGCCGTATGAGACGGCCTCACAAGCTGTCTGCTGTAGCTGTCAGGGGCCGCCACGTGCAGTCGGCTGTGGGGGTAGGAGGCAGTCAAAGCAATGTAGGTTGATATCTACTGCTATGTCACACACGTATCAGGCACATCACTGCTGGCAAGCCGCGTACAATCCGCAATGGTTGCAGACAACAGCAGTGTGGGCTGGTCTGCATGAAGCTACCCATCTCATCCATCCTTCCGCCTCAGTGCTGATTCCAAAGGTTTTCAGTTCAAAACCGCAGCAAAACTGTGTGCACATAGACCTGATGTTTCATGTCACCCTATCTCTGCTTCATCCACCTTGTACAGCATGCAATATTGACAGTGCATGATGTACATGCCATACATCTGCAGGAGGACAACAGCAACACGACACGGTCAGCAGCTCCCAAGTCAGCAAAGAACTCAGGCTCGTTCCGCTTCTGGCATGATGAACGGCGTTTCAAAGGAGGCGCTGACAAGTGCTTGGTGCAGCAAGCGCTCTTCGATGCAGGTGCGTACTGCAGGCCTTGCACATGTGGCAGGAGCACGAGTGGGGTTAGCATCACTCTTTCGCCTGTTTTGTCGAAGGTTACTCGTGCACATAGTACCCAGCCGCTACTTGGCATTCACCCTGCGTTCCTGCAAGCATCACCACACTTGTTCTCAACCTGCCACATGCCCCTCGCAACAGCTACCTGTCTCTGTCAAGCAGTTGATGAAATTCAACACATGTCCCCACTCGACTGGGGATACATGCATGTACGCATGTGCATGTGGTGTGTTCCTGCAGGTGGTGTGCGTACTGGTGGTTATCCCAAGGCTGCTCCTGTCTCTGGTCCCCTGGGCTATCAGCGGCCTGGTGACTGGGACATGCTGTGGAGTCCTGCACGCTCAGCACTGAAGGCAGTTCCAGTTGTCAAACCTGGACAACTCGTGTCAGCAGTGCCCGGAATGTACAGCTTGACGAAGAAGGTGAGCTGCAGTGAACAGTGTACCCCTGTAAGCATCTTCACAAGCAGCCAGATGCCTCTTCCTCATGTACAACAGTACTTGGCGTACTCACAAACCTCTCAGAAACCAGCGAGCAATGTACCAGCTATGCAGTGCATGTAGCTATAGCTCAGCTGTCGGTTTGACTGTCCTGCAGCGCCGTTTGAGCACTACACTGTATGCAGCATATGGTGAGGAGGCCTGGCAGCTTGTCCCTCACTCTTACAGCCTGCCCTCAGAGCTGCAGCAGTGGAGACAGTGGCTGGATGAGCAGCAAGCACAGGAGACAGAACCAGAACCGTGGATGTTGAAGACTGCTCAGCACTTGGGGAAGGGCCTTGTGCTGCTGCCAGCTGAGCAAGCTTACCAGGCAGCTGTCACCCCAAGGTGAGACTGGAATGTGAAGGGTTGTCCCAGATCATGGCACCCTATGGAAGGAGGGGTAACCACACCAGCTCAATGCTGCTGCACAGTACCTGTTGCATACCACAAGCATCTCAGCAACGGAAGCTGTATCATAGCTTGTCATTACACATACAGGTTGTACCTCACTCACATACTGCTCCTGCAGGGCAGCAACCGCAGCTGATTCAGAGACTTACTACCACCACCTGTGATGCTGTTGTTCCTGCAGGTTGCCCAGTGCAAAGCCCTTTGTGCTTGCTCAACGCTATGTTTCAAACCCTTTGCTGATCAATGACTGCAAATTTGGCATCCGTCTGTGGCTACTCATTACCGGCGTAGATCCTTTTACTGCTTATTTGCATACTCAGGGTCTGGTGCTGTTCAGTACTGACAGGTGTGGGAACATGACTCACAGCATAGGACATCCTGCTCACAGCCATGTTGTGTGCATGTATATATAAACTACCCATCAGCCATAGCAATATTGCCATCGGCGCCGCGCCCCATGTCAGAAGCCATTTGCATGTGCTTTTGTTGTTGCATGTGGCATCTGATGCTTGGGCGGGTCAGTGTGTGAGTGATTATTCTGGAACTGTCCTCTCAGGCTTCCAATGTGCTGATGTTTGAGCTGTTTTTGACTGCAGTGACAGGGACATCTGCAGACAACACATACAAGTGCTTACAGACCAGCATTGCTGCTTTGTGTCTGATACAAATGTTAATCACACATGTCACATCCTGCTGCTCCTTGTGTTCCCTTGTTCCGTAGTTATGACATGGATAGCTTGAGCGATGACGAGGGTTCAGCAGGCCGTGGGCACATCACCAACTACGCACAGAATGTTAATGGGACAGTTTGGAACCTGGCGATGCTGAAACAGCATCTAGGTGAGCAGCAGGAGCGGCCCTAACACCGCAGCAATGGTTGGTCAACATATCTGCTACCCAGATGGGTTGGAGAATTGTGTGTTGTTGTTGCTTTTTGTCAACGTCCTTCAGCCTGTGTTTAACTGCGCCCCTTACAGCTGCTGCAGGTGCTGACGCATACAAGCAGCTATGGAACAGGCTTGTGATCAATGCAGCTCATGTTGCTTGTGCAGCACTGAATGAAGTGCGCAGCGAACACAGTTCCGCAAAATTGCCACCCAACTCAACCTTTGAGGTAAGTCGTCTGAGGGGTAAACAATTACAGCATATGGAGCACTGAGAGCAGGCAGCTGATACACGTGTCAAAGGAGCGCTAGCTGGGGCAATGCTGTACCTTCTTGAGTGCTGCTGGTTTTCAAAGCAAGTTGCTGCGTTGCTGAGCATCTGGCATTGTGAACATCACCATCACGTGATTCATGATTAAGGCATCCAACCCTTTGAGTCTGCATTGCAAAGTGAAAATGGTCTCTGTTGCCTCCACCAAAGCAGAAATGTTGCAGGCTTGTTTGTGGGTAATCTAACAGCTGTCATTGTGTGTGTTGATTTGTTTGTGCAGCTGCTTGGTCTTGACTATCTGGTAGATGACAACATGCACCCCTGGCTGCTGGAAGTCAATGGGACTCCTTCCCTGGCGGTGGAACATGGGGATGCACCAGTGGAGCAGCTCATACACGACACAAAGGTGTGTGTGTGTCCGTAAGTGCACAGGTGGCATTTGGTCCCTATGTAGCTTGTTTCATTGACAAGATCTTACTGAACACAGCGATAACTGGGTCCAAGTCAGCAGATGCTCTTCTGTTCAGGATGCCAGTCCTGCAACTGGCAATGACACTCCTTGTGCGAACCATGTGGCGGGTGGTGATGTTCAGCTTAATGCACCTGTTATGTATGGGGGCTTCATATTGATCCATGCTGCTTCATTGCTTGTCGACCGGGATTTGTAGTAACCAAATGGTGCAGGCTTGAGACTCAACAATGGTTTGTCCCTTGCCCTGCAGAATGCCATGGTGCAGGACATGATCCGCATATTGAACTGCAAGCACAGGTTCCTGCCTAGGTATGGCCAGCTCAGGGCAGGAGCCAAGCTGCCAGTGTGTCAGGCTACAGCTGTCAGGGCAACATTGACAAAAGACACTGACGCTGCAGCCAAGAAACGGGTAGAGTTTGAGCTCAAACACAGGGGTGGTTTCTTGCCTCTCATGGCACACTACCCTGTATTGAAGCATGCAGACAGGGCAGGGCGTCAGCAGCAGCAGCTACAGCAGCAGGATTCCAGCAGTGAGAGCGATGACGAACATGGAGATGAAGTCGGCAACCACGATAGCCCTGCAGCTGCAGCTGCAGTTGCAGTAGCTGATAGTAGTGACGGCCAGGCTGGCAGCCAGATATTGTTCAGTGAACGGGACAAGCAGCTGTATGTCTTTATGCAGACGTGGTGGTCCAAGCAGAAAAAGCTGTTGAAAGTGAGACGACGATTGAAGGCACAGCAGGACTCTAAGCAAACAGCAGGTACAGCAGCTGTAGCTGCTAAAAACAGGCAGACCTCGCAGCATGATGGTATATTGATTGAGCAGGCTCCTGTAGCTGCATAATACGCTAGGTCAGCTGGTGATATGATGCCAATTTGGGTGCAGCAGTGTCGGGATGTGCTCTTTTGTGAGAGGTGATTGCGGGCTTTTCCGGGAGCCGTAGTTGTACGGACGATAAAGGGGGTCCAGTGGCGATGGATCGGGCCGCCTCTGAAGTGCTCTGTCCAGTCGTATTACAATGACTTGTTCTGCCATCATAATAGATTGCGCTGGTCAAACAGGCCTAGCGTCCTCACATCGGCGGTCACTGTGCACATCTTCGTGCCTTCTGAGGTATAGCCGTGTAAGCACGCTTGCATAATTGTGATTTATCTCTTTGTGCTATCCCATCTTGCTTACATCCTCCCTGGCAACGGGTGACAGGTGTACATGAACTTGAGTTTCACTACTTGGAGCTGTTTTTGGGAAAGAACTCATCATATGTAGTCCATCAGCAATCTTGCAATGTGGTCGGGCCACACTGTGGGCCTTATCTTGGCAGTAAGCTCGTCAGTGTTCATAGGGAGTAGTTTCATCATCAAGAAGCGGGGCCTGCGTGTGGCAGGATCAACGGGAGTGCGAGCAGGTTCGTCCATGAATGAAATGGATTGCTGATAAGAACCCAGTAAGGAGTTTGCCTGGCAGAGCCAAACACTAGCAAGCAGTTGTAACTGACAGTTGCAACTGTGCAGGTGCTGGCGGGTTTGGTTACCTGAAAGAGCCAGTATGGTGGGCCGGCCTCCTATCCATGGTAATAGGAGAGCTGGCGAACTTTGCAGCTTATGCTTTTGCTCCTGCGGTATTGGTAACACCGCTAGGGGCTCTCAGCATCATTGTCAGGTGCGCACCAAGCACACTGTGTCAGACCCACCTGCATTAGCAGCTTCCGCACCCTGGGACGTCATACTGCTGATGCAACACTGCCCTGCAGTGAAACATCGTACCGTAAACTGCATTAGTATTGATAAATCATGTTGGAGTATGCTTGCATAGCAGACCTCTGGTCAGACATCAGCTTTGCTGTACATCAGCTTGGCTGTCCTATCAGCCCTGATTACTGATCATGCGAGGGCCTTCGACAGCAGCCAATCACTCCAAATCATCTCTTTATTGCAGCGCGATCTTGGCCCACATCTTCCTGAAGGAGCACTTGAACATGTTTGGCATCCTGGGGTGTGTCCTGTGTATCACGGGGTCCATCACCATCGTGCTGCATGCCCCGGCTGAGAGACCAATAGAGTCAGTAGCACAAGTCTGGAACCTCGCCATACAGCCAGGTCAGCTGCGAGGAATAACGCACACAGCAATAGACACCGTTAGCAGTTCAAGTAGTCAAAACAGTACTGCCAGCATGGATAGTCAGCAGCCAGAGTCTCATGCACCCGGCCATCACAGACCCTGCAGCTGCTGCCTTCGCTTGTCCAAACCATGGAGCATTCACACTCAGCAAGTCAATCTTCACTCATGCTGTGCTGGGTGTCAGCATGACAGCAGTAGTGTGCATGCTGCATCCAGGTGCTACTGGGCGACAGTGAGATGCTCCTGCAACCAATGCGCAAAGCATCACAAAACCTGCTTACCACATGCATCTCTATCCTTGTGCAGGGTTTATCTTGTACTCGCTCGTGGCAGTGGCCGCCATCATTTACCTCATATTCTGGGTGTCACCCCTTTATGGCACTGACAACGTACTTGTATACCTGGGTATCTGTTCATTGGCCGGGTCCTTCACTGTAACAAGCTGCAAGGTGGGGAAAGGGCGAGCTTGCAACTGCTGCCTGCGCTACATCAGTGACGCTGTCAGCACAAGAAGATCATGTGCAGTTGCCATTGCAGTTGGCTGAGTGGCCCAGCTGTCACTGCTTGACTGGCTTCCGCCTTTATTTGTCATTGCAGGCTCTTGGCGTTGCCCTGAAGCTGACTTTTCAGGGTGACAATCAGCTGGGGTACATCCACTTTTATTTGTTCTTGGGGGTGAGTGAAGGGACATTGATCTAGCACGCGGGCTGTGAGGCAGATGTTGAGTGCTTACACACACTGCATAAGACTATTCATAACTTGTGCTCCGAGCCGCTGAGACAAAAGCACACATTGACAGTTTGTTGAACATACCAAATGTGCAGTGAAGCTTATTCTGATATGCTTGCACCTGTGCTCGTTGTCAACACCCACTGTAGACAATTGTGTCCCCCTGCTGATGGTTTTCCAATCTCCAGGTTGTTATAGCATGTCTTCTCACTCAGATGAACTACCTCAACAAAGCACTGGACCTTTTCAACACTGCTATTGTCAGTCCCATCTACTACGTCATGTTCACACTGCTCACCATCATTGCCTCAGTCATCATGTTCCAGGTGAGAGGCCGGCATGGTGTACTGCAACAGCCCACATACCAAGAGGCCGCTTCGGTCTTCAACATACTCAATGAACCCTCTCAGTCCCTTTCAGCATTCTCTGGCACTTCCTATGGAGTTGATAGAGCTTATCTTGTTGTCTTTTGTTTGTGTGCTGCTGCTGAATATGAAATAATTGATGATCAGGTTACCGCTTGCTTGTTTCATGATGCTTGTAGGACGAACAAAGCAGTGTACAGATGGCCACACAGGGTTGTGGTTTTGTCACTATTGTTGGCGGGACATTCCTGCTGCATACCACCAAAGACATGGACCTGACAGGCTTGCATGTTGAGGAGATCATACGGCAGCCATCTACAGCAGCAGCGAGCAGCGCAAGCTTAGGAGCTACGAGTATACGGGAGCGCAGGGCCTTGCAGGCGTCAAGCATAGAACTAGGCAAGCAGAGCAATGGGGTGATGGAACCCATCACTGTAACTATAGATGTGGGGGGCAATAGTAGTGGGTCAGGGGCAGAGGAGGAGCAGCATCTTCTACTTACTGCAGCTAATGGGACAAGCAGTAGCAGTGTAGCCAGGAAGGTACGCCCATCTGGACAGGGGCTGTTTGGGTGGCAGGGCAATAAGGAGTGATATCTGTCTGTTAGTGACTGGTTCTTGTACGTAGTGCCACTCAGCAACGGCGATGCCGCTGTGTCATTGCCAACTTGTGTGATGACTGGCAGACCTGGGCTCATGTCCACATTGACATTGGGTTTGTAATCAGCCTGTCAAGCCATTGCAAAGTGGTTGTGCATGCCAAATGCTGTTGGGTTTTTGTTGCAAATCTAGCAATTGTTGTGACATCATAGACTGGTCAAGGTCATGAAGGCCTCACATGCTACCGTACTCGGAGTACCACACAGCCAGCACACAGTTGGCGACACCACCCAGTGCTAGTCAGCGAGCAGCCACCATAACATACTGCTGTTGACTCAACTCGGTCAGCATTACTGCCTCAGTACGTATCATGCACCGTACTTATCAACTACCACTCGTGACACAAAGGACTCATTTGTCCGACAAGGAAGTTTCGCTGAAGTGCCCCTAATGTTACAACAACACAATCTGCAACGGAGCAGACTATGTTGCATAGCATACAACACATGGTACAACAAGGAAGGGGAACAGCAATGCGTTGTACAACATGTGAGACAGGCAAGTACACGATCAGGGGATAGAGTATCACTAGTAGGATACCCTGATCCATCTGCCAACCAGGGTTTGCCTAGAGCCCACATGCCTTGGATGTGTAGCCCCTGGGGCTATCAGCATGACCATATGCATCATATTCCATACACTCACATGCTCAGGCGCTCGTCCTGCGGCAATACTGTGGTAGGAGTCTGCAGATTTCAGGAACCATCCTACAGCCATTATTATGTCGTTCCTCAAGCCTTCCAAGCCAAGCAGAGTTGCACTGAGTCCCCTGCAGCAGCTGCTGCAATGCTGCAGCAAGTGCCGATCATCAAGCTGGCATGCACCTGAGTGACTGCTAGACAACGCTTGTGGGTGCTGCGTTGCACTGAAGAGTATGAGCAAAGCTGATTGACAAGCTCGGCACAGGATCACAGCAGACCTAAAGGGGATTGCGGTCTCTTGATGCCAAATCTGGTTGCTGCCTGCAGGTATATGAGCCTCGCTGCTGATGAAATGGCCAGCTGGTATGAGCCAGGCCTT
>LWCB01013587.1:0-17083 GCA_001630525.1 Coelastrella sp. M60 | reverse complement strand
AGGAGAGCGGCCTCGCAGGCGCTGAGCGATCACAGTATGCGTTAGCCCCTGCACCTACATCGACGGGGACACCAGGAAGCAAGGGAGTTTGTCAGCAACTCATGCACTTCCACATAGCAGCCAAAAGAACTGGGTCAGGAGACAGCTTCACTGCAGCAAACTTTGCTGCTGTAGATGCTCCCGCAGCAGTAGATGCTGTAGCTGCAAGATCTGCTGGAGCAGCTCTACCTGTGGCACCTGCAGCAACCCCTGCAGATACCAGAAGCTGCTGGGCTGGGCTGCAGATGTCCAGGGATAGCTACACAGCAGCAGTGGATCTGCCATCTGTGGTCCACGGCAGCAGTGGGTCAGTAGATCAACAGCTGCTGCCTACAAGTGCGCACAGCAGCTTCACCACCCCACACACACATCATACCAGTACAACAGTCTGGGATAGGACTCCTAGCGGCGTGTTGCCTCCTAGCCTAGTTCAAGCAGGCAGTGGACAGGCACAGGTGGCTGAGGCTCACACAAACTATGCTTATGCCACTGACAGTGAAGGCCCTCACCAGCATCATGCTCCGTGGCCCACTGCTGGCACTTACGCAGCAAGAGATGTCAGGCCAGGGCAAGCAGCTTCAGTACATGGCTTTGTTGAGGACCACATGCCACAGCTGAACACAGCAGCAGCAGTACATCAAGTCCCTGGCAATGCTCTGCAGACAGCAGCTGATGCAGCAGCTACAAGTGCAGCAGCTAGTCCAAGCAAGTTGTCAACATCGAGCCTGCCATCAGTGGCTTCAGTGCTTGCAGCAGCAAGGAGAACAAGTCCTGCAGGAAACAGTCCAAGCGCAGCAGCTGCTATGACTGCTGCACATACCTGGAATTTGGCTGCAGCTGAGGACGCTGGGTGGGCTAATGCAGCACCTGGTAGTATGGCACCACCAGCAGCAAGCAGCACTCCAGGCACAAACATCTTGACGCCAGGCAGTGCAGTAAGCTCCAGATCAGCAGAATGCCACCTTCCAACACTGAGCAAGCACTCCAGCCTATCTTACAGCCTGGAGGATCCTCAGATCTGCCTGCAGCGTGCACACAGCATGCCTGTTTCGCACCCCGGGACTGAGCATAAGACACCAGGTCACTGGTCAGCCAGCCGAGCCAGGATTTCAGAACAACTGCAGCAGTACGTTGACCTGCCCCTGCAACTGTTCCTGCAGCCACAACCAACATCACAGCAGCAGCAGGAGCAGCTCCGCCGCCACCAGCGGCATGTGAGTGTTGATGGCTACATGAGCGACTACACGAGGACATGGGAGTCTGAAGCAGTTGCACCTTCTGCTGGGTTTGCATGTGACCCACCAGCAGCAACTGCGTCACTCCTGGCACCCCCAGTGGACATGCAGCCGGGCTCTGGCTTAGGCTCAAACAATCACACTGCCGAGTACAACACTGGCAACAGCAGCGACTGGCGCACATTCACATCCGTCAGTGAGGCACCTTCTGCTGCTCCATCCATGTTGAACAGCAGTGCCAGGCTGCAATTGAGTCACAGCACTGTTGAGAAGCAGCGCCGTGACAGGCTGAACTCGCTGATTGATGAACTGGCGGGCATGGTGCCTTCTGCTGATCCAAGGTGAGCTCAATGCTGAATGCTCACAAGTTGCTCTAGTGCCGCGGTCTGCTGCACTCACCAGTGATCTGTAGACTAGTGCAGACTCATCTTGCTGATCATATTCTAGGGCCCATGTCATGCATTGATGTCAATCTTGTATTGTTTAGTTGCTGTCTGGCCTCATCTGCCAGTGGCTTCATGAGCAGTGGGTGGCACATAGCAGAGTTGATGGATTTTCGAGCCATATAGCAGCACCTATTGTCAGATTGCACAGCAATGGTCGCGCCAACCTGGTAGGTTCATAGCCCAGACCAAGAGCAGGATTGCTGGCTGCAGGTATGGCGACCATGCTGTTGGTGTCCGCCGCCCCAAGCACGTCGTGCTGGCCGACACCATAAACCTCCTGAAGACCCTGCAAGCAAAGTTGCGTGCTGATCATAATCCACCAACTGCAGCTGGACCAACAGGTGTTGCTACTGCTCATCAGAGTGCTACTGCAGGCGCAAGCTATCTGAGCCCTGGAGCTGCAAACGCCAGTGGTGTCCGTCTGGGGCCTGAGGTTGGCAGCATCAATGGAGCCAACCTGCATGACAGGCCTGTGTCTGCGGCATATGACAACCCTGTTCATCTAGGTGGGTACATTGGCATGCAGTGTAGTGTAGACTACTGCGCCCCTTGGCGGCATGTCTGGTGCTGTAGCATCCATAGAAGTCTGACATGGGACGTCTGTCCATCAGTTCCTTGTGCTATGTTCTGAACTGGCAGCAATGACGCTGTGCATGCCACTGACAGGACTAGAAGGCCAGGCTTGTAGATGAAAGCCATATACACTGGTACACTCACAAGCCATACTGACTCAGTCATATTGAAAACATGTACCATGGGCCTTCGATTCCGTGGTCTACTTGCACCTTTCAACACTCCAGTTTCTATACATGTGCTGATGCTACTGCTACTGCTACTGCAGGTGTGCTTGTTGAACGGCTGAGCCCAGGGAGCCTTCTGGTGAAGATTAGCTGCAAGGAGAGATACAACCTGCTGCCGGACGTCATTGCTGCACTGAAATGCCTACCTGTGGTAGTGGTGGGGGTCATGACTGCTGAAGAACATGGAGTACCAGTTAGAATGTTTGAGGTGAGCAGTGACGTGATGAGGTTCACATCCCATCCCATAGATTACCTATACGATGCGCTAGCAACAACCTGACATATGTTTTGCCATCCTGGCAAGAACCTCAACCGAAGTTCAAGACAGCACACTGCCTCTTGCAGTGCCACATGCTTCATGTGTTGGCTCTGTGATGCTGCCAGTTTTAATGATCAGCCAAGGTAGCCTACTGTGACAGTCCAGCTTGGAGGGGTTAACCCCTCCCAAAGTAGCTACTTTGAGTTTTGTCTGATGGCACTGCAGGTCCGCCTGGACAACCCTGCTGTTACCCCCGATGATGTTCAACGAGTGCTACAGATCTCTTTGTTCTCTGATCAAAGGCCACCAGTCAAGCGACAAAGATATGACTGGGAGTGTTGACTTCAAAGGCACGAGTTACCGGCCCCTTTGAGAGTCTTGTGGCCCAGCTGCTGGCAATGACAGCTTTCTGCTCAGTGCAGGCCCCAGGCTTTGACCAGGGAGGAGATCAAGACTTGGAAGTTGACTCTAGGCCAGCAGGGTTCCCGAGTTTAATCAAGGTATCTTGGAAGATATTCCACCTCATAGACTGAGTGTGTGTTGAGGGAGTGTATAGAAGACAAGGACTGGGTTTGTGCATTCACCTTTTAAGTGAGAATCACCCGCTTCCTTTTGTTGTTATATGCATAAACAGCCTTTGTTGAAGCCTTGTGGCTACTAGCAGTTTAGCATGGCATGCAGGGTCCTTGTGCATACTTACTGGATACATGTCTGGTCTGAAAGTTTGATGAAACAAACCCAGCTGCAGGTTGCAGACATCCTGGCATTCTTCCATTCTGAGTAGGAGTTGATTAGCACTGCATATCAGCACAAAGGCTGTATGTGGAGTATATAGAAGATTCATTTCTGTTGTCATTGTTGACATCCAGCTCATGATCAAGCTGATATGCATGAGACTCTGCAGTCTCTCCTGCGTTTATGCTGGGGTTCCAGCATGGCTTTGCATACTACGGTTGAGACAAGTTGCGCCTTGACTAATCCTTTCATCTTTGGATAGCACAAGCATTGGTTGGTTTGGCTTCTGGGATCAGAATTGTGTGGGCAACTGCCCCCTGGATTTGCTGACCTTCTAGGCTGCAGGATGCGACCGTGTGCACTTATGTAAGGCGCATCAGCAAGCAGCTGTGTTTGGGCGTGCTGCAAGTCTTTGGCGCCACCTGGCACTTCATAGTCTGGAACATTTGTGTTGGTGTTTGTTGTTTAGCGCTTGGAAGAATGACCCACATTGCATCTAGATGAATCTTGTGCTCTGCATGACTGTGGATCCACTGTTCTTGCATCAGTCGAGGTATTTGCTGGCCAGATTGATAGTTGCCCTGCATGGCTTGTTTGATGCTACCGTTTGAACCAAGTTGGCAGGCTGCAGAGCTACCAGTCTGATTGCAGAGCTTCTGGCTTGTGTGGTGGGGCGTATCACCAGCAATGGCAATGTCAGGCATTTGACAAGAAAGCAATCACTGGGAGTAATGATGATCAAGGTCAATATTAGAGGGAATGTTCATGAACATGATCAGTACTGCTGATGCTGGGAGCCTTGCTTGCTGTTGCCAGAGGGTTTCTGGTGTGAAGTAAGGATCACCACCAGTGATTTGCAGCAGCAGCTGTCACAGTGGCGGCTGCATCGTGTACCAATTGCATACATGAGCCACAATTTGACCATCATCAAGTGCAGGCCTGATACATACAATGTCGTATCTGATCTACCGGATTGCTTTGCTGACTTAGTCAGCAAGGCCTGGTTGTTACTGTGTTTAGGACAGTTTCTGGCAAAGCCTAAGATTTTGGCAGCCCGGTGCAGGGTGTGTACTGTTGATTGAGGGATGTTGCAGACTACAGCTGACTGCTAAGTGCTCAGTTGACACATGCCTGGCAATCACTCATGATGGCGTGCTCCTTCAGACTTTCTTATTCCTTGCTTTGCAAGTTTCCAAAGTTCACAAGCTCCATAGCAGCTGTCTGCTGGATTTCTTTTCATTGTTTGGCAGCATGCTTTGTCGTAGAGACGCATGGGTTTCAAGGCACTACAGGGCTGATTACGGTGCTCTCTTCCTGTAGGGACTGTGTCACAAAGCGCTTCTGCAGAGGATAGCTGGTCCTCAGGTGCACAACTCCAGATAGCTTGATTCTAGCCCAGCGGCAGTCTCAGCTGAAGCAGTGTCGTGTCATCGTGCAGATGATGGAGATATGTTTGTGCTTGTAGCCTCCTCGTAGGTGTATGTTCTTGCATCCCAAATTTACTGAATGTTAGCATTTTAACTTTCGAAAGGTTGTTAGAAGGGCCCTGCCTAACTGACAAGCTCGTCATGTTTGATTAGATGACATCAGATGTATGCAGCTTATGGATTGGTTTGCGTCTTAAAGCCACAAGTTGCACAATACGTGGGTTGGTTGCCTGGGGTCCTTAGCCAATTTCAAATTTCAAAGAAGCCAATTTTGGATTTGGCGAGTCCTGTGGAGATTTCTGTCATTTCACTTTGGCAAGTCCACACTTGCCAGTTGCACTGTGCTTGTACCGTTGGTTGGATCAAGATGAGTGTCAAGACCCTCGGCACATGTGTATTTTGTCACATGGTTCAGGGTCGAGGCCAGAGCATGTGTGTGTTGTCACATGTACAGGGCGAGAGGAATGCTGGACATTGTTGACTTATGTTGGGACCAAGACACTGTGGATACTTTGTTTATGGCCTTGGTGTAGAGCTCCACAACTTGGGAGTCACTCTGTATGGGATCTAAGGCTGCTTGGAATTGCTGTGCCTCCTGTTGATGCCCCCAGCCTCTGAAAACTGTATTTCTACATCGACAAATATTGTCCAGGTATGTCAGTGACTTGAGATAGTTGGTTGTTGCAGAGGTTGCACACAGGATGTCAAAGTGATGGGGTCACCATGATGGTCTATGGTATATCATATATGTCCTTGTCGTATAGCAGTTGTGCATTAAGAGACAAGTTGAGTGGTTGCATCAACAGAAGCATCTCTTTCAGGCGTCAGTACTCATTGATAGCAATGTTGCAGTCTGGCTTGTGCATGTCAACCTTTCATGTCACATGAAGAGTGTTGTCACGACTCTTGCATGTAAGCTGCTCCTGGCAGATTGGGTATTCTCCAGAGCTACTTATTTGTCACATACAAGTGGTACATCTTGTTTGACAACATACAGTTTAGCAAGGTTCCTACTGTTTCGTGTTTTTGTTTGGCTGCAGCCATTGTTTTTTTGACCTATCAGGTATGCTGCAAGGCCTTGCACAGCATGGTGGCAGCATTCTGAAAGGGTAGGGGCTTCTAGACTTATTCTGGTCGATGCATATGCAGCCTTGTCATGATGACAAGCTCACAGATGGCTTGATTGGCATCATGCAGCTCATCACTGTTGACATATGTCGTTTGCAAAGGCTGGTTGCCAGTTTACTGGCTCTCAAGCAGACCAACTCCTGTTCCAAGCCTGAGTATACGATGGCAAAACAGTCTCCGGCCAGCATGTGGCTTGTACAAGACTCAGGGTTTTGGCTGTTGTGTTTGTAGGATGTGAAGCCACAAAAATCCCAAGTTGTTTGGCATGGATTTATGGCCTGTGGTGCAGATCTGTCTATGTGACGGCAACAGTCGATCGTGTAGTCTATCTGTGCGGACCTGTCACGGCACTTGCAACATTGCTCAGCAAGAATCATCAGCAAATGACATAAACTGCCATATGGGCTGAGCAAGCTGAGTTATCATCTTGTTGGTATTGTAGCCTATTTATGAAGAAGCTAGTTTATTCAAAGAAAGTTGTCGAGGTTGCTGCACCATTGTTGTTGGTGCTCTCAAGTGGCAGATGTGTGTGACAACTGTACACGGCACCGGGCCGACAACAAGTACAGCAGTTGTTCATTGAAATGGGCCTGTGCCCATTAAGTGTGTTTATATATCATCAGTGGTTTTTACACGGCTCACAACAGGCCTACAGCTGTGTGTGTACTGTCGAGCTTCAGCTGATGCCTGCTGGCCAACTGCTTCAAGGTACCAGCACCTTGGAATTCTAAGGATGGCTAATTTCTGCCGCTGGCGGCCGACCTTGGTGCCTATAGGAGATTTGGTTGATCCTCTGTTCAGAGAGTATGCCTACTTCTGGTAGGAGTGTAGCTGGCTGGAGATGAAGTTGTTTTGACCCTTGTAAGGATCAACCCTGTTATGCTGCTATCTTGCATACAGCATACACTGCAGCAGCAGTTCAAGTAATGTTGCAGGAAAGCTTTCATTCTAGGCTGTGATGTTCTGATCAGTGTTTGTGTCCGGACAAGTGTTGCTGGTAAAGCCAGGGAGCCTGCAGCAAACTGCCATGTTGTAGCATTATGGGCTTCGACAAGGCCTTGCCTAGTAGAAGCATTGTGACTGTGCCTAGTAGAAGCATTGTGACTTGGAGAATGGACAGTTGAAAGCATAGCATGCAGCAAGATGGTTTGTTTTCATGTTTGTTTGTCGGCGTTGTCACAAGATGCATGGACCTGCAAGAGGCAACTTCAGTACTGTCTACATTTGGCAAGTGTTTGTGCTCTCGTCATCAGCCTCAGGCTGAGAGTGCATATATGCTGGTCACTGCTGCCAGGCTGCATTGAGTCGAGGTGGCTGTACTGGCCCGCAATTGCGTGGGGCATCCGTATTATCGAGTCGTACTCAGCTAGTAGTCTGTTTTCAAGTTTATTGTCAAGCTTTGTGGGTGGGTGTGGATATCTTGTGTAAGCACCCACCAACGATTCGCATCAATAAGTTCAGGCGTCAACACCTGTTTAGGTTTTTGGTCAGCTTTTGACTACAGCACTACTCTGGTGGGTCCATGGGCAGTATTCTACAGCAGGGGCATGCCCATCATGTCTCGGCGAGTCATAGTTGCAAGGGTGTACGCAAGGGATGCCAATGAAGTTCATGATCACGCTGCATCACATGTGCTCTCCTAGGTTCAGTGCAGTGCAATGTTTGTGCATACAATCTGGCAAGTACTAAACAGCCAAATGGGCTTGTGCAGTACAGTCCTAAACACAGCCTATGGTTGCCTTGTAGGTGCTTGTTCATCAACTACTTGGCAGTGCTAGGACCAGCTACATGGCTGCCATCGACCCTTGAGCTTGTGCTGCCTGGAATGTACGACCTTCACAGGCTGGAGTCCTTGACGCCATGCTACTGTGTATTGTGTTTAGTGGATCACTTTTTGATACCAAGAGCGTCATCGTACTAAAGTTCGAGTTCAGTATGCATGTGTCAATCATATTGTGGAAGAGTTTGCAGGAGCTGTCCTCCAAAAGCGATCAAAGTGAGTGGTAGCAAGCAAGCAGCTCTCAACTTGTTGGTGACATCCCAGCGTGGGACCATAATATGTCGGGTGATGCATGAGACTCCCCAGAGGAGGCAGTGCTATGCAAGCAGCATTGGCATGTTGTGTGTTGACAATGCAACGCTGCAACCACTGGGTTCAGGAGATTGTGCCCCAGTAGAGGAGCAGGATTTGTGGAGCGAGGACACATGCAACCCAGGCTACGATGTTTTGAGCGCTTGGCACTGCAGGACTTGTAGTATGCTATGTCAGTGTTGTTGTTCTGGCAGCATTGCGGCTGTGGCTTCCTGATGCTAAGCTTTGCGACACTGTAGTGTGTCAGCCACTTGTCCACACTCTTCAAGCATTGGAGTGTGCAATGTCACTGGTGCACTGGTTGAATTTTGGCTACTGACCGCACAGGCTGTGCTGCATCTAGCAATAATAATTTACCAGTGCTGTTGTACTGTTTACTTCTGGCACCCACAGACAATGCTTATAAATGTCAGGCTTGCGTGGAGTCTTCAGAACAGGGTATACAGCTTGGGTCTCACAGACTCATTAAACAGGTCTGCTTTGCAACAAGCGCAGTAGCCACAGGATGCAGTCTAGATGAGCTTTCACTGCTGAAAACAGGGGCCATGTGCCACTTGCTTGGCATGCCCCAGTGCATGTTGTGTTACAGAGCAGAGGGTAGTGGCGGCAGTGTCATGAGCCTGTTGGTACCGATGCTTTGTCGTCAAGCTGGAGGATTGGCCATATGAGAGGGTTTGTAGTCCTTGGTCACTTTGTCAACGCCACAGAACTCGATCATTTGTTGCCCATTGGTGTTGCAGATGGATTAGTTGATAATAACTCACGCAGCTGTCTTAGAGGTGGGCCTTGTAGCTGGAGGGCCTTGTAGCTGGAGGGGGTGGCTACCGCAGTGCTATCAGCGACTGACAGACTACTTCAACACTTCTGTAACAAACACAAATGCAAAGACGTTTCCTTGAGCACAAGTTTGAAGACTGACATAGAATTATCTGTTACAATATTGCAAGGGAGTTGTGACATGAGATATATCAGTAGTCAACTTTGAACTCACGAGGTGATCTAAGCACGCAGGTGTGAAAGCAGGTAACTGCAAGTAGTAGTAGTAGAGACACCCACTCCGGCCACGAGGCCCTTGGGAATCATACAATCAGCTGGCTGAGCCAGCCATACCACAAGACAGAACCCCTCTGGGGTAGCCTTCTAGGCGAAGGCTGCTGGAAAAGGGTATGCGGGTGCAAATAGTTCTGCTTGCTTGAACCTTTGCGTTGCCTTTTGCTGTATCATGTGTAGCAAAGAAACAAACAAACAAGTTACCCGCTCCGGCCATATGCACTTGGCAGGGTGCACATGTTCACATGGAATACCAATCATGGGTGGTTTTGTGGCTATGCCAGCCCCTGAGAGGTTCCTGTACTATGATCTGCTCATTGAGTCCCTGCTCTTGGCATGTGATGTTGACGTGATGTACCTTGATACTGGATGCGTAGACAAGAAGCACTTTGCAGCGTGCAGCCCAGCTGGTACACCGGCTCCAAAAATCATCAGGGGGCCTTGGTGGCACTGCCATGGCCATGGTGCTCGTTGTGCACCTTACAACTCAGGATTGTACCTGACAGGTGTGTTCACAAGCATTCAGCCTGCCATCACTCTCACCTTGCTTCTTGTTCTGTCTAGAGGGCGGCAATCAGCATCAATAAGAATCTGTGCATTTGCTAGTATGTACATCAGCATCAAACATGTGCACCTATTGTGCTCAAGGTGGGATCTTGGAGAGCTGCATGTTAACAGTGTGAAGCATGACATCTGAATGCATTGGCTGTTGTGCGGCAAACTGCCGGTCTATCCATGCATGTGTTGCGTGAAGCACATGTGCATGCATGCACCATGATTGATTCTGAGCTCTCGCCGGCATTGCTGATGCAGGCGCTGGACGCAGAGTACGAGAGAACTGTGAGCACCTCTGGGCAGAGCTCAAGCCCTTGACACAGCTGACCAGGTACATGGCCAAGCCCAACTACCTAGACGCTATTGATGGGGGCCTTACTTATGTTGCAGAGTCAAAGCTGGAAGACTTCATTGACACTATGGTGACTCAGGAAAAGCGTACGCGCAAGAAACTAGGTGGGTTTGATGCAGATTTGAGTAGACTGGGAACACCGCATGTACTTGTGTTGCTTATTAGCAAGGAGTGCAGCATGGCCTGCATGCAGTGCTGGTGCTCATGTATGACACTGTGCTCTGTTTACTTGTTTCAAAGTGCATCTGCTCATGCTGCTTATCTATTTTGCTGTTGCAGAGGAGTGTGTTGTGCTTACCAAGAAGCTTCTGTCAACTGCACAAGCTTCAGGCATAGATGATTCACAGTTGGCAGCAGCAACCCTCCAGCTGTCAGTGAAAAGCAGTGCTACAGCGGCTACGCCAACTGCTGCGGAACTGCGGGATAAGCTGTTGGTAAGATACCAATATAGTGAGAAGTGCACCTGGGGCAGCTGATAGACAGTCAACTAAGAGTTGTGCATGCATCTAACTGCAGAGTAGGCCAGATGCAGTTGCCCAAATTCAATCCTGTCATGACAAATACCATGCTGCAACACTTGCTGCAGGTTGACTATGTCAGGGTTCATCAGCAGCTGAATGCACTGCTTAAGTTAAGGAAAGATGCTGCAGCTCTGTCAGTGGCTTTGCCGGGATCAGAGGGCCGCAATTTGCACAGCCATGGGCAAGACAGGAAGCGAATGGATAAGCTGTTCAGCCGCCTGGGTTCTTTGGCCACACAGCTCAAGTTGCCGGCACCATTGGAGGAAGACAGTGCAGATTATGTCAAGGGGCTGCTGTTGTTGAGGGATGAGGAGTTGTCCGGCTTGCAGCAGGAGATAGAGAAGCTTGTAGCAAGCCTGCAGGTGCTTAAATTTGACAGGCAGCAAGCTGGGGCAGCAAGCAGGGTCACGAGATCACAGCGCAGAATGGCCACCAATAGGCGCAAGCGTGTGCGGCAGTTGGTGTCTGTTATTCAAACCTGGCAGCAATTGGCAGTACCCAGTAGCAGCATGACAACACAACTGCCTGCAACCTGGTCAGAGGCAGAAGTTTTAGAGCTATTCAAATGCAACTACCCATGGCAGCAGGGTGATGGGACTCTACTAGGTGCTGTCACAAAGGTCATGGCAGAGCGCTTCCGAGATGCTTGTGCAGAGGTAAGCAAGTGTTGCGTTGTGGGATTATCTGTGATTGATTGGCACTTCAATGTGTGCTGCAGCAACCTATGGAGTTGTGAGCATATTGTTTGTGTCATCAAGATGAATAATGGCATTTGGTGCCACTGAGGCAGCAGAGCCCGTGCAGCCTCAAGTATTACAAACTCATCAAATTCTCAAGACAACATTGTTCTGCTGGTGCAGCATCATTGCACTCAACATGGTGCTGTTTTTGCACACTTGCAGGAAGCCCGGTGCATCGAAGAGCTGCAGCTGCTGGATTTTGAGAGGCAGCGCACCTTGCAGTACTACGCTCATGTGCGCGATGTATGCATCAAGGAGGCAACTGAGCGGCTGGACAAAGCAGAGTCCCTGTTTGACTCTATCAAAGCTCAAGTCAGCAGCAGTAGTACTACAGATGATGACAGCAATGACAACAGGGCTGGCATGAGCACTACTCAGTTGCAGCAACTGCTTGATGACTACTTACAAACATTGGCCGAAGTGGTGTTGCTGCAGCGCAGTTCTGAGCAGCACGATGGTTGGCTCAAGAAAGCTCTTTCAGCATTCGGGAGGTTGAATCGGTGACCACAATAATTGCTTGCCAAGTGCTGCATTGAGTGCAAGAGGTGTTGTCATGAATGCGTGTAAGCAGTTGCAGCAGTTTGTGACAGCAGTCTACGGCTCTTTAGCTTGTTGTTTACATTGCAATCGTTTGGGGTGTGACTGAGGCATGTTGTTCATATGCACGAGCCATAAGCACACTTGCCAATTAAGTATGAAATTAGGCAGTACAACAGGTCTCAGATTTCAGTATGCGGCATACAGATTCGGACCCCGCTAGTCCAAAAGCCGCAGTGCATCACAAACACAGCCACATGAAAGCATTGCATCATTTGTGGCTAACACTGCTGCAATGATGGCATGGATGCAATCAACAACATGCAATCAACAAGTATGGATGCAATCAACAAGTAGCTTACCAGCCTGATTGAATCAGGTAACCGCATTACAACAAGGCTGGCTGAGCCAAACATGACACCAATATATATGTGCACTTGACAACTAGATGACCAGAGCTGCCCTCTTGATCCGTTGATGACATGACCGTCACCCACGGCTGCAATACCCTAGGAAGACCTGCTGCGATGGTGTCATTGCTATGGCTGATGGGTATTTTGTATATATAGGAAGACCTGCTGCCCGCCGTTGACTAAGACGTAACCTTAAACATGTCAATCACTGATTAAGTTAATGTCACACTGGGTTAGCAGCCCAACTTGATCATTCTATGTATGGCTCACATGATGTGATCTATGTCTGCGAGGTAATGCTCTCATTTCATCATCAGTACCACTAGTACAAGTTGAACTGGGCATCAATTTTTCTGCATACTGTGATAACACAGTCAGGAGAACACGTGCCATATTGGAGTGACTACAGCACTACTTTACAGTATTCATTGCAAGTTGCAAAGTGGACTTCAAAGCGTATACATGTATAGCGGACTGACTCTCCTTCTGAACCTCTCATATCACTGTTGTCACTGTCACAGTAGATTGGGTTGCGCACATATCATATTTGCAATTCATATCGAATATGATATCCAGGGCTGCAGGATCTTTATCTATGTCACACATATCTGCAGATTATATCGAATACCAGCAGATTATGCAGTGATCTCAGGTAACGTATGATGATCAGATTTGAATACCATCAGAATGTGCCGCAAACACTCGTACAGCAACATAGTATGAACTTCTTTTTTACCTATGATAAAATCCTCAATTCCACCGTGGTCAGTGGCAACCGTTGCCCGGTCAGCCTGCAATGCCGCATGCCACAAGAAAGTTTTTGCCTGCATGTTCAACATGATGGCATCGCAGCATGTAGTGCAGATTCTGCCAACCCCCCAGGTACTAGTAACTGTTACTGACTGCGGTGTTAGTGACAATGCGGCAGCCACTATCAGATGCCTATCAGGCTGAGGACCAATTCAGGCTGAGGATCAATTCACCAATTGGCACTCCGAGCGTGATATTCCAATCGGCTAGTGCTCAGAGGAGTACTCTGAGTGTGAGAACTTCTCACTTGAACTTCCAACTGTTGACGGCCGATGTGGTCTTGCAGCACTGTTCTCAGTGCCAATGAGTCATGACTACATTCAAGAGTGTCAAGGCACATCACTCATCTCGTTTTGTTGCCGGCCTGAGCAAGGCCTAAGATCGCAAGGTGTACTGACATAAGTTCTTGGCAGCGTAATCAGCATACAACATCCATATCCATAGCATGCCGGCATACAATCAATAAAAGGGCCGTGAACTTCATTGAATGTCACAGTACATCTCCAACAATTACAATGGTATCTGACACTATGTATTGATAACATGATTATACAACATCCGCAGAAAAGCTGCAGTCAATGCCATTTTAGAAAATACTGCCATGTAAGATAACCATATGGGAGGACTGGACTCCTCAACAGCACACCATTGGCATTGTTTGACAACATCGTGGGACCCCTGAACCCAAGCTCAAAACCCCGTCAACTTGACAGTAACCACAGGCATGGCAGTAGACTGAACAATGAACCCCCCAGACTGCAACCTCTACATGCCAAAAGCAGGGGATCATGCAAGGTCAGGTGCCATCTGCAGTCTGAGCTTGGCAGTATTGACACTGTTCTTGGCCTTAGTCACTTCTGTGGCCATCTGCTTGCTGCTTTCTGTCAAAGCTTCTGCACCTACTACTGCTGTACATGCCGCATCAAGGACTGCTTGTGTGAGTTTGTTGCTGCGTGCAGCATCGTCTAGGACAGCGGTGGCATCTTTCAGCTCCTTCAGTGCCTGGCAGGGCCAAACAAGACAACAGGAAACCCACTGTCAGCATGCTGCAAAGTGCCAGCAAGTGAAACAAGATATGCACTGAAATCAAGCCAATACCGTAGAAGGCTTCTGCAGTGCTTCAGCTTCTGAGCTAGAGGCATGCACATGGTTCAAGTATTTTGCTGAGCATACATTATGAGAGCCAATGAACAATCTTTGAGCCAGATGCCACGGATGGCTGCAAGCACACTGCTGTAACAGCAACACAAACCTGGCGGCAGAGCTGAACATTGTCTTGTTACTCACCACAACCCTCTTGCTTTTGTCGGCAGCATGACCAGCATTCACTCCATCAGTTGCTGGGCGTCGGCGACTTGTCCGTTGCATTTCCTGCCATTGTTCATCATCTATACTGCCATCTTCACTGTCATACCCATGGGCTTGAGCCTCAGCCAGCTCCAACAGCAGGGCATTGTCCCTGCATTGCCCTAGGACACGCTGAACACCAGCAGCAGCAGCAGCCCTTCTTGGTCTGCGAGGGCCATCACTGGTATCTGCAGTTGTGCAATGCAGACATAGAAACAATCTCAAACGCAATACTGCAATTGCGACTGTGGTGATCTGAACATGGTGGCTTCAGTACTGAGCGCCAATCGAGGCCTGTCTGATGACAGGAGGTGGACCGAAAGGTTTCGGTCCACCAAGTGTCCTGCCACAAGGAGCATTGCATTTGAAATGCATTGATTGAGCGCACTGGATGGGGTCACCATTATCTGCTGCTTCCATGGTGTGTGCTGCTGTCAAAACACACCGTGTGTTCACAAAATAGGTGTAATCAATCCCCTATCCCACTTGCAGCCACGCCCCACCTTGAGTCCTTGGGTCTGTTGTGGCTGCACTTGCCGCAACCTGTGGCTGCTGGAGTTCCAACACAGGTGCTTTGCTGTTATGTGTGCTGCGCTGTTTCTTCTTTTTCTTGGCTGAAGGTGCTGCAGCTGCATCAGCAGAGTGCTGCAACATGTCTCCTTCTTCACAGAGCTCGCTTGCTGCAGGTACCTTGGCAGCAGTCAGCTGCTTGTGCTTAGCTGATTTGCTGGCCTTGGCTGCTGACTGCCGATATTCCCTCTCCACTTTCAGCCACAGCGGGAGAGCTCTGGACCAATACTTGACCAGCACCTCGACAGACTCTCGCTCCTCAGCATTCAGGACCCAACCTGTATCACCCTCTATCCTGGTATAGCTTCCTTCTCTGTCATACCCAGGTCAGTGTTATCTGAACAGTACCCTACGAGAACAAGAAATGGTGCAGGTGGCAGGAGCAAGAGTCTATGCATTGTGAGATACTTAGCATCCTAGCAGAAAGGTATGCTAGCAAGCATCATGAAACAGTGCCTCTGCCATGCAAAGATAGGAACTGGTATCTGTGTGTGTCACATATCTGATATACATCTCAAACAGCATATGAAGATGACAAGTCTTAGCACATGGTGCTTACCCCTCAACAGTTTCCTGAACTTTTGGCGGGCTTCATCAAGCTCTCTTGTGGCACCGGCACCTTCAGTGGCCATGTCCATTTGCTCAGCAACCTGGTCGTTAGCCATCTCTGCACCATGGACATCATCAGCAACAGCAGCAACAGCAGGAACTGCAGCAGCGGCAACGTGGTTGGTTGCAGCATCTGACTGTTGGCCTTGAACTGCATCTTGCATTGTTTTGCTAGTTTTATTGAGAGGTCTGTTGTCCACACCTCCTGCCTTACCGCAGCCAGGTGCAACAGCCACAGCATTTGTGAGCAATTGACTGCGAAGCAAGGCTAACTTTGATGTTGTTGCTGACTGTCCTCCAGTGCCAGACCTGACACTGCGCTGGGCATTAGATTGTGATGTGTCAGCCTGCTGAACTACAGATCATCTGTAGTACGGCTCCTTCATCTGCCGGTTGTGCCCGACCATCAGCAGCTGCTGCCTGCCGTTCTGCATCTGCTACCTGTTGCGCTGCCGCATCAATAGCTGCCTCTAACATATCACCGCAGTCATCTGTAGGCTGTTGGCATCTGCTCTCGATGTCCTGGCCCACTTGCTGCTGTGACAGACCAGGCACATGTCCATCAGTCCGCAACAAGCCACGCCTTCGCACATGTCGTGTTGACTGCTCTGCTTCGGTGTTGCTGCGCTTGGTGCCCTTATTGGTCTCTGTTGGCTGCTGCTGTTGCTGCTCCTGGTCCTGCAGCATGCCTTCCCAATCTGTTTCATGCTCTGATTTGCCACCTGGTTGTCGCTCTGTACATTCATCTTCTGAATCACAACCTGTGGCTTCTGCTTCATCAGGATCTGCATCCTGGTCTGCAGACAACAGCCAACAGCACAGACCGTAGTTGAGTGACACAACTCGTCCTATTGACAGCACACTAGTGTGTACATATCAACCTTGCAACAGCTGCAGGCAAGCAAAGAATCCCTTACATACCGCTATGTGTCACTGAATATTCATATCAGGAAAACAACAGAGTTTACTGAGCACCACGTGACAGCAGGACCACCTGCCAAGCATTGATTGCAGTTGTATTGCACAATCATTGTTACAATAGACACCTTCATCATCCATGTCTGCCAGCATCTCCTTGTGATAATTTAGCAACTGTGTCAGGTTCTTCCTCCTGGTCCCTGGAAGTTTGCTGAGGGCAGTCAGTACTGCTACAATCTCTTGTACACAAGCTGAGCCAGCTATCCTTGCCTTGCTGCCACCATGTGCAGGGATCACAACCAGGATGACTGTTTCCCCTGCTGGCAACCTGTCTGTATGCTTCTTAACACCAGCACACATGCGATTACGCGTGTCTGAAGGCCTAGTACCCTCTTTCGTGTTGCTTTCTGCCCCTTCCTGGTGGTTCTGTCCATCACGCTGCTGCTGGGCATAGTGGAGTCTGATGCAGGCACCATTGTCCATCTGCAGCACAGCTGAGA